>BSQZ01000138.1:0-30000 GCA_033239005.1 Lamellibrachia satsuma
ATCAAGAACACTGCACACTTTTAAACTGCTTCATTTGTCAACATCACGACAATGTACATCCCCTAGTGCTGTACTCAAGAAAAATAAATCAGTAAATGCATTCCGTGCCTCATGTAAACAGGAATACAGTATACCTTGGTTTACCATGGTAAACAATGGTATATCATGCTTTGTCATATATTTTCTATGACAATGTATGGTATACCATTTACCTGTTTCAAAACACCATGGTATTTTACCATGGTATTTCATCAGGGTAGATCATCATACTTCATGAGCCTCATCCATGCCTTGCAGTTGTCCGTCCATATAGCTCTTGGTCTTCCTTCAGGGCCGCGGTAGCTGGGCAGATTGAGTACCGGAAAGGTCAACGGAGGTCACCTTGTTAGGGGTGCAACTACAGTCGCTTAAAAACAATGTCGTTAACTCCACTTTGCGTGTGTCTTTCGGATAAGACACTAAAGCGCCGTTGGTTCCTTCCACATGATATATATATATATATATATATATATATATATGCATATATAGAACCTATGCACGACGAAGTAAAATACCCCACATGCATTCACAGAGCCGTAGGCCTCGATCAATAAAAACATACTGGCGCGGCGCTGCGTTTGCTGCTGCCAACAAAAATCGATGTTATATGGAGTAAGCAAATGAAATAGTGACATGACTGTGTATATGGATCTGGTTGACCCGTAAAACTAATTATGTTAATAAAAACCAACATACAAAGTATCGATTTTTGGACATTTTAATTAATCGAAAACTTCCACTGGGTGCGTATTAATTAACTAATGAAGATTGTCGAGATCTTCTCAGGCGTGAATCTCTCGGTCGTACCTTTATTTGAAACGGTAAGCTAAGTTCGTACACCAAAACGAGTGTTCATTGAAATCAGCATTGTATAATTTCGTTCCTTACGAAGATGTCCCATGGTATACTATGACTTACCATGGTGTACCATGAAATATCATAGTAAACTGTGATAAACCATGGTAAACTTTGGTATACCATGCTTTGTCATACATTGTCTATGGCAACGTATGGCATACAATGGTTTACCATGGTTTCAAAACATTATGGTATATTACCATGGTTTATCTGTTTCAAAGCACCATGGTACACCATGGCATACAATGGTGCTATGCAATAGTGTATGCTTCCATAAGGGCCTCTATGTGGGTTTCTACCTTGGCTAAGCAGTTGTCCCTCTCCATTGTGGTGACGGATACTGACACCGTACATCTCCATTGTGGTGACGGATACTGACACCGTACATCTCCATTGTGGTGACGGATACTGACACCGTACATCTCCATTGTGGTGACGGATACTGACACCGTACATCTCCATTGTGGTGACGGATACTGACACCGTACATCTCCATTGTGGTGACGGATACTGACACCGTACATCTCCATTGTGGTGACGGATACTGACACCGTACATCTCCATTGTGGTGACGGGTACTGACACCGTACATCTCCATTGTGGTGACGGGTACTGACACCGTACATCTCCATTGTGGTGACGGGTACTGACACCGTACATCTCCATTGTGGTGACGGATACTGACACCGTACATCTCCATTGTGGTGACGGGTACTGACACCGTACATCTCCATTGTGGTGACGGATACTGACACCGTACATCTCCATTGTGGTGACGGATACTGACACCGTACATCTCCATTGTGGTGACGGGTACTGACACCGTACATCTCCATTGTGGTGACGGGTACTGACACCGTACATCTCCATTGTGGTGACGGGTACTGACACCGTACATCTCCATTGTGGTGACGGGTACTGACACCGTACATCTCCATTGTGGTGACGGATACTGACACCGTACATCTCCATTGTGGTGACGGATACTGACACCGTACATCTCCATTGTGGTGACTGATACTGACACCGTACATCTCCATTGTGGTGACGGATACTGACACCGTACATCTCCATTGTGGTGACGGGTACTGACACCGTACATCTCCATTGTGGTGACGGATACTGACACCGTACATCTCCATTGTGGTGACGGGTACTGACACCGTACATCTCCATTGTGGTGACGGGTACTGACACCGTACATCTCCATTGTGGTGACGGATACTGACACCGTACATCTCCATTGTGGTGACGGATACTGACACCGTACATCTCCATTGTGGTGACGGGTACTGACACCGTACATCTCCATTGTGGTGACGGGTACTGACACCGTACATCTCCATTGTGGTGACGGGTACTGACACCGTACATCTCCATTGTGGTGAGTGATACTGACACCGTACACCTCCATTGTGGTGACGGGTACTGACACCGTTCATCTCCATTGTGTTGACGGATACTGACACCGTACATCTCCATTGTGGTGACGGCTACTGACACCGTACATCTCCATTGTGGTGACGGGTACTGACACCGTACATCTCCATTGTTGTGACGGATACTGACACCGTACATCTCCATTGTGGTGACGGGTATTGACACCGTACATCTTCATTGTGGTGACGGGTACTGACACCGTACATCTCCATTGTGGTGACGGATACTGACACCGTACATCTCCATTGTGGTGACGGGTACTGACACCGTACATCTCCATTGTGTTGACGGTACTGACACCGTACATCTCCATTGTGGTGACGGGTGCTGACACCGTACATCTCCATTGTGGTGACGGGTGCTGACACCGTACATCTCCATTGTGCTGACACCGTACATCTCCATTTGTGGTGACGGGTACTGACACCGTACATCTCCATTATGGTGTACGACACGTACATCTCCATTGTGGTGACGGTACGGACACCGTTTTATCTCCATTGTGGTGACGGGAATGACTGACACCTGCACCTCTCCATTGTGGTGACGGATACTGACACCGCACATCTCCATTGTGGTGACGGGTACTGACACCGTACAACTCCATTGTGGTGACGGGTACTGACACCGTACATCTCCATTGTGGTGACGGGATACTGACACCGTACATCTCCAATTTTGGTGACGGATACTGACATCGTACATCTCCACTGTGGTGACGGATACTGACACCGTACACCTCCATTGTGGTGACGGGGTACTGACACCGTTCATCTCCATTGTGTTGACGGATACTGACACTGCACATCTCCATTGTGGTGACGGCTACTGATACCGTACATCTCCATTGTAGTGACGGGTACTGACACCGTACATCTCCATTGTTGTGGATGCACATCTCCATTGTGGTGACGGGTACTGACACCGTACATCTCCATTGTGGTGACGGATACTGACACCGTACATCTCCATTGTGGTGACGGGTATTGACACCGTACATCTTCATTGTGGTGACGGGTACTGACACCGTACATCTCCATTGTGGTGAGTGATACTGACACCGTACACCTCCATTGTGGTGACGGGTACTGACACCGTTCATCTCCATTGTGTTGACGGATACTGACACCGTACATCTCCATTGTGGTGACGGGTACTGACACCGTACATCTCCATTGTGGTGACGGGTACTGACACCGTACATCTCCATTGTTGTGACGGATACTGACACCGTACATCTCCATTGTGGTGACGGGTATTGACACCGTACATCTTCATTGTGGTGACGGGTACTGACACCGTACATCTCCATTGTGGTGAGTGATACTGACACCGTGCATCTCCATTGTGGTGACGGGTACTGACACCGTACATCTCCATTGTGTTGACGGGTACTGACACCGTACATCTCCTTTGTGGTGACGGGTGCTGACACCGTACATCTCCATTGTGGTGACGGGTACTGACACCGTACATCTCCATTGTGGTGACGGGTACTGACACCGTACATCTCCATTGTGGTGACGGGTACTGACATCGTACATCTCCATTGTGGTGACGGATACTGACACCGTACACCTCCATTGTGGTGACGGGTACTGACACCGTTCATCTCCATTGTGTTGACGGATACTGACACCGTACATCTCCATTGTGGTGACGGCTACTGACACCGTACATCTCCATTGTGGTGACGGGTACTGACACCGTACATCTCCATTGTTGTGACGGATACTGACACCGTACATCTCCATTGTGGTGACGGGTACTGACACCGTACATCTCCATTGTGGTGACGGATACTGACACCGTACATCTCCATTGTGGTGACGGGTATTGACACCGTACATCTTCATTGTGGTGACGGGTACTGACACCGTACATCTCCATTGTGGTGAGTGATACTGACACCGTACACCTCCATTGTGGTGACGGGTACTGACACCGTTCATCTCCATTGTGTTGACGGATACTGACACCGTACATCTCCATTGTGGTGACGGGTACTGACACCGTACATCTCCATTGTGGTGACGGGTACTGACACCGTACATCTCCATTGTTGTGACGGATACTGACACCGTACATCTCCATTGTGGTGACGGGTATTGACACCGTACATCTTCATTGTGGTGACGGGTACTGACACCGTACATCTCCATTGTGGTGAGTGATACTGACACCGTGCATCTCCATTGTGGTGACGGGTACTGACACCGTACATCTCCATTGTGTTGACGGGTACTGACACCGTACATCTCCTTTGTGGTGACGGGTGCTGACACCGTACATCTCCATTGTGGTGACGGGTGCTGACACCGTACATCTCCATTGTGCTGACGGGTACTGACACCGTACATCTCCATTGTGGTGACGGGTACTGACACCGTACATCTCCATTGTGGTGACGGATACTGACACCGTACATCTCCATTGTGGTGACGGATACTGACACCGTACATCTCCATTGTGGTGACGGGTACTGACACCGTACATCTCCATTGTGGTGACGGGTACTGACACCGTACATCTCCATTGTGGTGACGGATACTGACACCGTACATCTCCATTATGGTGACGGATACTGACACCGTACATCTCCATTGTGGTGACGGGTACTGACACCGTACATCTCCATTGTGGTGACGGGTACTGACACCGTACATCTCCATTGTGGTGACGGATACTGACACCGTACATCTCCATTGTGGTGACGGGTACTGACACCGTACATCTCCATTATGGTGACGGATACTGACACCGTACATCTCCATTGCGGTGACGGATACTGACACCGTGCATCTCCATTGTGGTGACGGATACTGACATCGTACACCTCCATTGTGGTGATGGATACTGACACCGTACACCTCCAATGTGGTGACGGATACTGACCCAGTACATCTCCATTGTGGTGACGGGTACTGACACCGTACACCTCCATTGTGGTGACGGATGCTGACCCAGTACAGCAAGGAAGACGTTGACTCTGTTCTTGAAATGTGATCTGTTTTTACGCTAAATATGTCCTCTGGAGTTTGTTCCAAAGGCGGTCGGCTGTCGGCAAGTTGATGCGCTGGTGGCTCTTCATACTACCAGAGGAGGATGTAGCGTAGAATTGATTGTAAACGGTGCTTTGCTAAACTCCTCAATTGGTCCAATCCCAGAATAAATAGGTAGGGCAAAAAGAGATTGTCAAAGTAACATCAACACAGGAAGCCAAATCTCAGTCAAACGTGGAACAGGAAGAGTCTCCCTTGGAGATGACAGTGCATTGCAGTGAATACTTAGATGAAACTGCTTCGCCGATGCCCCTCTTATCTTCCAAGAAAACCTCATAAAATATTCACACGGAGCATCAGAACCAAGCATTAAACAGAGAAGGCAGCCCATTTATCGTCGGAATGACACAACTGTGACAGCACAGTCCTAGAACGAAGCTAGATTAGGTGAACGCAGTTTCGACAATTTATGGAGAATACCAGAGAAATGGTACTGGAGAGATGGTGATGAAGAGGAAGACGCCACTCACACAGAAATGGTGGCATTTATACCACCATAAGAGGGTTAGGTCGCCCTCATCACATGGGAGACAGCACAGGTAAGAGTCATATAGCCTAGTATAAGAGGGTTAGGTCACCCTCATCACATGGGAGACAGCACAGGTAACAGTCATATAAGTCTAGTATAAGAGGGCTATGTCGCCCTCATCACATGGGAGACAGCATAGGTAAGAGCTATATACGCCTAGTATAAGAGGGTTAGGTCGCCCTCATCCCATGGGAGACAGCACAGGTAAGAGTCATATAGCCTAGTATAAGAGGGTTAGGTCGCCCTCATCACATGGGAGACAGCACAGGTAACAGTCATATAAGTCTAGTATAAGAGGGCTATGTCGCCCTCATCACATGGGTGACAGCATAGGTAAGAGCCATATACGCCTAGTATAAGAGGGTTAGGTCGCCCTCATCCCATGGGAGACAGCACAGGTAAGAGCCATATACGCCTAGTATAAGAGGGTTAGGTCGCCCTCATCACATGGGAGACAGCACAGGTAAGAGTCATAAATTATAAGTCTAGTTCAAGACTAAGACGAAAAGATCAATCAATCAATCACATCAGTGTTACGAAACGACAATGAGGGGGAACTATATGGAATACATATATAACAGTTTGCAGATAAACAAATTACAGTAGAAATACTTGACAAAACTAATGGTAGATTTAAATGCCAAATCAGAACAAACAACAGAGAATAAAGAAGTGATGGGTAAAGATGATGAACCAGAACGGTGAGATATTTACAGACATGTGCGCATTCAACATACTTATCACTGGAGACAGCGTAGTGTCCGCAGCGTAATGTCCGCACATGTCACCAGAAAATAGAACGGATAACCCTTTGTAGCTACAGGAAGACGAGGCAGCTGTTTCTGGTATTACATCGTCCTTTGAGGACTTTGTAAATGCAGTCCTTTGTAGCTACAGGAAGACGGGGCAGCGAGGGGAATCAGTAACTGACATTATGACGTACGTCGATCAATTCGTTCTGCACATGATTACTGGAAGGTGAGAAGTCTGTATCAGCCAGGCAAACTTGGCAATGCTTTCAAAGAGGCTAACAGTACCCAACAGTACCCAACAGTACCCCCCCAGGATTGGCGGAAGTCTTCGTCTTGTTGTGTCGCTACAGGTTCCCCCGCCTGGCAGCACACAGGCCCTGGCAACACACAGGCCCTGGCAGCACACAGGCCCTGGCAACACACAGGCCCCGGCACTGGAGTAGTATACTTCCCCCGCCTGGCAGCACACATGCCCTGACAACACACAGGCCTTGGCAACATACAGGCCCCGGCACTGGAGTTGTATAATTTCCCCCGCCTGGCAGCACACAGGCCCTGGCAACACACAGGCCCCGGCACTGGAGTTGTATACTTCCCCCGCCTGGCAGCACACATGCCCTGGCAACACACAGGCCCTGGCAACACACAGGCCCCGGCACTGGAGTTGTATACTTTCCCCCGCCTGGCAGCACACAGGCCCTGGCAACACACAGGCCCCGGCACTGGAGTTGTATACTTCCCCCGCCTGGCAGCACACAGGCCTTGGCACTGGAGTTGTATACTTTCCCCCACCTGGCAGAACACAGGATTTGGCAACACAGAGGCTCTGGCAGCACACATGCCCAGGCACTGGAGTTGTATACTTTCCCCGCCTGGCAGAACACATGCCCTGACACTAGAGTTGGATACTTTCCCCCGCCTGGCAGCACACAGGCCTTGGCACTGGAGTTGTATACTTTCCCCCACCTGGCAGAACACAGGATTTGGCAACACAGAGGCTCTGGCAGCACACATGCCCAGGCACTGGAGTTGTATACTTTCCCCGCCTGGCAGAACACATGCCCTGACACTAGAGTTGGATACTTTCCCCCGCCTGGTAGCACACAGGCCCTGGCAACACACAGGCCCCGGCACTGGAGTTGTATACTTCCCCCGCCTGGCAGAACACAGGCCCTGGCACTGGAGTTGTATACTTTCCCCCACCTGGCAGAACACAGGATTTGGCAACACAGAGGCTCTGGCAGCACACATGCCCTGGTACTGGAGTTGTATACTTTCCCCGCCTGGCAGCCCACAGGCCCTGGCACTGGAGTTGTAAACTGCCAAACCGCCTGCAGTACACAGGCCCTGGCACTGGAGTTGTATACTTTCACCGCCTGGCAGAGCACAAGCCCTGGCACTGGAGTTGTATACTTTACCCGCCTGGCAGAACACAGGCCCTGACACTAGAGTTGTATACTTTCCCCCGCCTGGCAGCACACAGGCCCTGACACTGGAGTTGTATACTTTCCCCCGCCTGGCAGCACACATGCCCTGGCACTGGAGTTGTATAATTTCTCTGGTGACAACACACACAATACATGACGTAGGAATCACCGGCCAGGTGTTTGGTGACAAGACACACACAATACATGACGTAGGAATCACCGGCCCCGTGTTTGGTGACAAGACACACACGATACATGACGTAGGAATCACCGGCCCCGTGTTTGGTGACAAGACACACACAATACATGACGTAGGAATCACCGGCCCCGTGTTTGAGAGCATATGAGCTAATATGGCAAGTTGATCGTGGTGGTGTTGTGGTTAAAATATCGGACTAACCCGAATTCTCTTGCTGCCGTTTCAAAGCTTTGGCAATTTCGTGCATCCCACGTTGCTTCAGTTCATTCAGCTGTATAAACGAGCACCTGGCAATAGACAATGGTGGATATGTGAACGAACATTCTTCACACAGTAATTGCAGTGTGGCTGAAAACGTCCCAGAGGAGTCAAGATGGAGTTGGACTAACCAAGTCTGCCAGGGTATGAATAGTAACGCGCTTTGAACAGTCCCAATGATTGGATACCGAGCAATATCAGCATTTACCTTTAAACTACTCACAGTCTATTCACATCCTGTAGTGATCTATGTTATTTCCGTATATTATTAAGTAAGATCTTATGATATACGGGAATCAAATATGTATATATATATATATATATATATATATATATATATATATATATATATATATATATATATATATATATATATATATATATATATGATCGATTCTCACGAAACCTGGACACATTGGTATTATTTCGCTTCGTTAGACCCGAGAACACACTACATTTGCTTCCAACTTCAATCCTGGATGACTTATATCGATTTAGGTTTTGTTACGATACCACGCAAATACGATACCGCGCGAAAACAAAGTTTTTGTCACGAAACACCTTCTTAAAGCCACCGAGCAGTAACGTCCTGAACTTCCTACCAGCACCAAAATGCATGGCACCATTAAAGTTTTGACAACGAAGGATTGAAAGGTAACTTTTGCTTTTTTTAAACATCTTTCGTGAACAAATGTTGAGAGAGTATAATCATAATGTATTGTAGATATCATAGGGAGATGAATTTCAGTATATTACGATGGATTTGTTGTGGAAATTGACGTTACGTAATTACGCTTCGCTTGGGCGATAATATAACGCACGTCCATGTATTACGTTAGTTACGCTAGCCTTAGAATAGCCCTACACTTGGGTTATAATATAGCGCACGTCCATGTATTACGTGTGTTACGCTAGCCTTAGAATAGTACTACACTTGGGTGATAATATAGCGCATGTCCATGTATTACGTTAGTTACGCTAGCCTTAGAATAGTACTACACTTGGGTGATAATATAGCGCACGTCCATGTATTACGTTAGTTACGCTAGACTTAGAATAGCCCTACACTTGGGTTAAGATCTCATCGAAGGATGTGTTCTCCCGGGAGTTCACTGGCGACCTCGCGAACTTTCGTGAACAATCAAGGCGTGTTCACGCATAATATGCAGATATACGTAGGCTCCTCACGGTCATGAAGCTCCTACAAGAATGTACAATTCAAATGGACTATGCAGAGAACAATGCATGTTGTTATGTCAATGAAGTGAGCTCCATCTATTACGGCAAACTCCATGTTATCATTGAGCCCATGATTACACATTACAGGGATGGGAACGGAGTCCTTCAACATCAGAGCATAGTTGACATCACAGAGCAAAAGGGACACACAATGGCGAGGACCGCGGCATTCCTGCAGACGCTTCAACCGCCACTGAAGGCCGTCCTGCCATAATTCATTCACGTCCATTATATGACCGTTCACGCTATGCTCCCAAGTGGAGGCCATATCTACATAAGAGAAGCTTATTGATTCTCTGAATGTTGCTCCTCCAACATTATATACCAACAAACTGCAAACACGGCTGGACAGCAACAAACATCAAACTGTGCAACGTTCGTGCAACCACTGGTGACACGACCACCACTGATGACACGACCACCACAGATGACACTACCACCACTGATGACACGACCACCACTGATGACACGACCACCACGGGTGACACGACCACCACTGATGACACGACCACTACTGATGACACGACCACCACTGATGACACGACCACCACTGATGATATGACCACCACTGATGACACGACCACCACTGATGACACGACCACCACTGATGACACGACCACCACAGATGACACTACCACCACTGACGCCACGACCACCACTGATGACACGACCACCACTGGTGACACGACCATCACTGATGACACGACCACCACTGGTGACACGACCACCACTGGTGACACGACCACCACTGATGACACGGCCACAACTGATGACACGACCACCACTGATGACACGACCACCACTGATGACACGACCACTACTAATGACACGACCATCACTGGTGACACAACCATAGCTGCTGACACGACCTCAACCGACGACGCAACCACGGCCGATGTCACAACAGGTGATGTCGATGAAGATCACCAATGACGAAGCCATGATGATAGGTCGTAGAGAAGGTGACTTCATTGCTGCCATGTGTGATCACAAGTGGTACGTCGGGAAGGTAATTGAAGCACCTACACATGAGAGAGAAGTGTTGGTCTCCCATGTGTGATCACAAGTGGTACGTCGGGAAGGTAATTGAAGCACCTACACACGAGAGAGAAGTGTTGGTCTCCCATGTGTGATCACAAGTGGTACGTCGGGAAGATAATTGAAGCACCTACACACGAGAGAGAAGTGTTGGTCTCCCATATGTGATCACAAGTGGTACGTCGGGAAGGTAATTGAAGCACCTACACATGAGAGAGAAGTGTTGGTCTCCCATGTGTGATCACAAGTGGTACGTCGGGAAGATAATTGAAGCACCTACACACGAGAGAGAAGTGTTGGTCTCCCATGTGTGATCACACGTGGTACGTCGGGAAGGTAAATGAAGCACCTACACATGAGAGAGAAGTGTTGGTTTCCCATGTGTGATCACAAGTGTTACGTCGGGAAGATAATTGAAGCACCTACACATGAGAGAGAAGTGTCGGTCTCCCATGTGTGATCACAAGTGGTACGTCGGGAAGGTAATTGAAGCACCTACACATGAGAGAGAAGTGTTGGTCTCCCGTGTGTGATCACAAGTGGTACGTCGGGAAGGTAATTGAAGCACCTACACATGAGAGAGAAGTGTTGGTCCCCCATGTGTGATCACATGTGGTACGTCGTGAAGGTAATTGAAGCACCTACACACGAGAGAGAAGTGTTGGTCTCCCATGTGTGATCACAAGTGGTACGTCGGGAAGGTAATTGAAGCACCTACACATGAGAGAGAAGTGTTGGTCTCCCTTGTGTGATCACAAGTGGTACGTCGGGAAGGTAATTGAAGCACCTACACATGAGAGAGAAGTGTTGGTCTCCCTTGTGTGATCACAAGTGGTACGTCGGGAAGGTAATTGAAGCACCTACACATGAGAGAGAAGTGTTGGTCTCCCATGTGTGATCACAAGTGGTACGTCGGGAAGGTAATTGAAGCACCTACACACGAGAGAGAAGTGTTGGTCTCCCATGTGTGATCACAAGTGGTACGTCGGGAAGGTAATTGAAGCACCTACACACGAGAGAGAAGTGTTGGTTTCTCATGTGTGATCACAAATGTTACGTTGGGAAGATAACTGAAGCACCTACACACGAGATAGAAGTATTGGTCTCCCATGTGTGATCACAAGTGGTACGTCGGGAAGGTAATTGAAGCACATACACACGAGAGAGAAGTGTTGGTCTCCCATGTGCACCAGCGCGAGGCAAGTTCAAGTGAATATCGTGTTTGAGGACATATTATGCCAAATAACACCACCAACCCCTGTCGGCAGCGTGTACGACATTCTCCCAGTGACAGAAACACGATGTGGGATGCGTGTGATCTATATATGAACAAGAAGTTTGTTACTAAGTGATACCACGAGAAACCGCGATACCGCGCATAACGCTTATCCCATTTTCCTCTTCTACTGCCGGCAGTTGCCTTAAATAGATTTTTTGTTGTTGTCAAAATGACATGAATTGTATGGATTTATCATTAAATGGTTAATTATCAATTTGTTACACTGTAACACAATAGATGTGAGAATACGTCATGTTTCGAGAACAGTGTATTTATGCATTATGTCAGGTTTAAATCCTTTGTAAAATGTGATACCGCGCGAACGCATGATACCAGACGAAACGCATATGTTTTTCCGTAATTGTAATGACAATACTTATTTCAAAATTATTCTTTTTGTGGCGTTGTAGCTACTACACGCACGACTTACTACACGCACGACTTACTGTACACGTAAAGCTACTTTTGATATGCAAGTAGGACTATCAAGAAAGTATTGTGTTAATTTCATATTTATGTTAATGACAGAAAATAAATGAAATATTATTTTAAATAAAATATGTTATTATATATGTTTGTCTACGTGGTCCCTGTCAAATCAGATATAACATGTTCTCCAATATTCAATCTTTCGATAGGCACGCCATTACAAAATATAAGTGATACAGGCGAAACACATTTTTTAAGCCCTCATTTTGCATACAAGAAATGATCACACGCAAACAAATTATGTACCATTGCAAAGTCACCTTCTATGTAATGAAAAATAACAGCACTGTTTTATAGACCACATTAGTACAAGTTATGACAGTTGACATTATACGATATATGATGTGCAAGAACTGCAAATAGTAATGATCAGTATCAAATAAAAGACAACAATTAAACCCTGCGTTGACAAATTGTGCATTGACATTTCACATGAGCGCTAACATGTCTTATGCATAAGAGAACTACCAAAAACACTTAATGATTAATGATATAGCGACATGAGATGTTGGACAGTCTATGGGCTTCGCCTGGTATCGCGAGAATCCCACATGCACCTTCAAACACCTCCCTCAGGCGCCAATAGCCATCTTAAGCTGTCCCGTATCTTTTTTAATAACTTCAATATGTATATTGTATTGTGTTGAAAGATGAAAACAATATCTGAAAGTCACCAAATCTTTGATGAGAACACCGAGTGTAATATTCTGCTCTTCTAACGAACAGTGTCACGATATTATCAAATATTTTGTCGGTTGTCATCGTTTGACGGTGTCGGAGTTTCGTTTTCTGGCTTTATGCATTTGGAAATAGCAAAGGTCTGCAAAGATGAAAATTTGCTAAAAAAATTTAAATCTTAAAAAAAATCCAGATTTAACAAGATTACAATCCTAGGCAAAGACCCAGATGGCAAATGGACAAGGACGCCTTTGGCTTATCGAGAGTCCAACAGTTCTATCTATGTGGAATCCTCCCTCCAGAGATACGTTTTAATCTTGTTTTTAAACATATTCATACTGTTTGCAGTTACTAGATAATATTTTCCATTCATTGATTTTCCTCTGTGATAACGAGTACTTCCTGATATCCAGTCTACGCCAATCCTTCAATAATGTTACCTCTTCAACTAAGATATCTCAGTTCTGGAATCATTTTAGTTGCTCTCTTCTGTATTCTTTCAAGCGTATCTATATCCTTTTTATGATGGGGTCTCCACAAGATTGTATGCAGTAATCTAAATGAAGCCTAACTATTGTTTTATACAGAGGCATAATTAGCTTTTTCTCCTTGTATGTTATATTTCTTCTAATGAAGAATTGGTTTACCCTTTGAAGCTGCAATACCACTACCTGCTATGAAAGTTTAATATCAGCGCCTATTGTATGTCCTTTTCTCTTACAGTAGTGCCCAGAACAGTATCTCCCACGCAATGGTTTACATCCAAGTTCCCATTTCCTGTATGTGAGCATTTAGCATTTCCCAAAATTGAACATCTGTCATTTCTCAGGCCATTTACCTAATATGCATAGATCGTTTTGTAAATGTTCTTTATCACCATAATTATTAACCTTTCTCAACAGCATCCAAGACATTGATATATATATATATATATATATATATATATATATATATATATATATATATATATATATATATATATATATATATATATCCAGTCGATTATGCCATAACGATACCATGGGCTTTTAATTTAAGAAATATTCTTTGATGTGGCACTTTTTTGAAAAAGTTTCTGAGAATCTAAGTATATAATATCTACTGGTGATCCCTCGTATAGCCACTTATTGGTTTCTTCCAAAAAACATTACATATTTGTTAAGTATGACTTCGCTTTTAGGAACCCATGTTGAGATGGATGTAATAACTTATGCCTAACAAGGAAGCCCAAGATATGGTCTTTGATAACTAATGTTAAACTTACTAGTCTGTAAACACTTTCATCTAAACAACCAGCATATTTACAATCACTGCTCGCTCCTGCAAGACTGCCTAGACAGCTTCGATCATCTAATTCGAATCTACTTTTAGTTGCCAGTGTTAAGTTAAATGTCGGAACTAGAGCTTTTTCAGTTGCTGCACCGACTCTTTGGAACGTACTCCCTGTTAGTGTTAGTGCGCGACTCTGTGGAACGTACTCCCCGTTAGTGTTAGTGCGCGACTCTGTGGAACGTACTCCCCGTTAGTGTTAGTGCGCGACTCTGTGGAACGTACTCCCCGTTAGTGTTAGTGCGCGACTCTGTGGAACGTACTCCCCGTTAGTGTTAGTGCGCGACTCTGTGCAACGTACTCCCCGTTAGTGTTAAGTGTGTGGCAAATATAACAATAGTTCGCCGTAAACTGAAAAACTTGTTTATTCTTCATAGTTCCCCAGCGTAACAATCCAACGGTTTATAACCGGAACTGCGTAACGATTGTGAACGGCGTAACCACTTTTGTTTTGGTGCGCTGCCGAGCTTGTATCTCCAGAGGATTTTAGAGCAATATAAGTATTTGATATATTATATTATTATATATCTTATCCTAGCTTCCGTGGCTGGACGTCTGACAAAATGAAGAAGTCTGACAAAATGAAGAAGTCTGACAAAAGTTTATCTATACGTGCAAACAAAAGTAAATGGCGAAGACGCTTGAAATTATTAACCAGTAAACAACATTTGCCTACTCCTGCTACAGACACGGCACCTGGTGAAGATCCTGACTGTGTACATAATTGCTTGTCTCTTCCAAACGCATTATTTGGAGTCGTGCAATGTAGTGGCACACAGCGTCAAGAGACAAACAGTGATAGGATGCATGTATTTGTGAACAAGTGGTTACTGTCGTAACTACGGCTGGTTACGGACCCATTACGGACGAACACACATCTTTGGAGACCACACCGAATGACATAATGCATTTGTCAGACAGCGAGACAGCGTTCATTGCCTTCATCTCGACGTTTCTTATTCTTAGTTTCCTCAGCAACGTGAGCGTTGTGGTCGTCATGTTGAAGATCAAGACGTTGCGAACGGTGACGAATATCTTTCTGTCGAACCTTGCCATCAGTGACATGATCCTCGCCTCCCTCGTTCTGCCGCAACAAGTCCATGACGTTTCACACACCGATGAGTATTTCGAACATTAGTTGCATGGTGCGTTTTCCTGGCTATTGTATAGGGTCCGAAAAAAACAATCAAACATAAATGACCGAAACAGAAACAGAAACCAGTTCCATACCGAAACGGACCCAAAGTAAAAAAGCCCGAAGATAATAACAGCAATAATTATACCTGTTATTACAACATCTAATATTAACCCATGGTGAGTATGTATGCTTGTAGGCTATGCTACTCCTCCTATATGTATACTTATAGGCTATGCTACTCCTCCTAGATGTATACTTGTAGGCTATGCTACTCCTCCTAGATGTATGCTTGTAGGCTGTGCTACTCCTCCTAGATGTATGCTTGTAGGCTATGCTCCTAGATGTATGCTAGATGTATGCTTGTAGGCTATGCCACCCCTCCTAGATGTATACTTGTAGGCTATGCTACTCCTCCTAGACGTATGCTTGTAGGCTATGCCACCCCTCCTAGATGTATACTTGTAGGCTATGCTACTCCTCCTAGATGTATGCTTGTAGGCTATGCTACTCCTCCTAGATGTATGCTTGTAGGCTATGCTACTCCTCCTAGATGTATGCTTGTAGGCTATGCTACTCCTCCTAGATGTATGCTTGTAGGCTATGCTACTCCTCCTAGATGTATGCTTGTAGGCTATGCTACTCCTCCTAGATGTATGCTTGTAGGCTATGCTACTCCTCCTAGATGTATGCTTGTAGGCTATGCTACTCCTCCTAGATGTATGCTTGTAGGCTATGCCACCCCTCCTAGATGTATACTTGTAGGCTATGCTACTCCTCCTAGATGTATGCTTGTAGGCTGTGCTACTCCTCCTAGATGTATGCTTGTAGACTATGCTACTCCTCCTAGATGTATGCTTGTAGGCTATGCTACTCCTCCTAGATGTATGCTTGTAGGCTATGCCACCCCTCCTAGATGTATGCTTGTAGGTTATGCTACTCCTCCTAGATGTATGCTTGTAGGCTATGCTACTCCTCCTAGATGTTTTGCATCTCGGGCGCACCCCTTTCAGGGATTCATTTACGACCCACGGTCGGGTCGTTTACATTTTTGTTTTATAGAAATTCACCCCGCTATTAACATGTTAACGAAGAATCGAATTACACCTTTTCGTTTTTACTTACATCTGTTCGCAACGCTATCTGAACAATAGTGTACAATTGTTGACAACGTGATGCGCCTTTTTCCGATTGTCCAGAGTTACGTAATACAAGGCAAGACGTCGCTGCACGTTACTATAACTGCCAGCATCACGTCGTAATTTCGAGAGATATTGACTGACAGCACCAAATACCAAGGCAAGGATGGCTATTTCATTGATAACGTTTTTAAATATTATTATCGTAACTGTCACTTACGAATTACGCAGCTATTCCATTATTTTTGTTACTATGATGAATAGATGTTTACGTTCACGAGAAACTTTGAGCTCAGAGCCGATGTAAATTAATTTCATAGTTATAGTGCATTTTGTTCAATTCAATAAATTTTATTTCGACAAGAACATCGTAGTACATAATAAATACATCACAGTTTGTTTATTTCAAATTCAATCACAATCTGTTGTGAAAATGGAGAAAGCAGAAGTTTCATACTTATTTAATACTTCCCCATTCATGACAATAATATGATAGCAGTTACAATAGCAGTTATCTAAGTAAAGCAAGTAAACAACTGATATAATGAATAAGGCGCTAGCAAAACTGTTTTTTTTTAGTGTGATAAAAGAATAGGCAACATTATTTATAGTTAAAATTAGAACTTTAATGCGTCTAACTGGCAACGCGAGCGTAAAACAATTCGAAGTTAATGAGATGAGCGATCACGTGGTTTTGTGACGTCAATGATGATATGGGTTTACCTTCAGTCAGTGATTTCTATGCAATGTATAGTTTCACTCGCTTTACCATAGCGAGTGATGGCAATGTCTATTTTATTTAATAAAACGTATAATGTAACGATTTCGAACAGCTAGTGGCTAGTGCTACCGCAGAATCATCTTCGAATTCGGCTCCTTTGAGTTTGACTTCGAACTTGTTTACTTTCTGAGCAAACCACGAAAACGAACACATATATTTGCCAAACTTCTCCTCATATATCTACCACACACACATGTGACGTGCTCAACTATTACATTCAAATGTGACGTGGTCAACTATTACATACACATGTGACGTGGTAAACTAATGCATACACATGTGACGTGGTCAGCTATTACATACACATGTGACGTAGTCAACTATTAGATACACATGTGACGTGGTCAACTATTACATACACATGTGACGTGGTCAACTATTACATACACATGTGACGTGGTAAACTATTACATACACATGTGACGTGGTCAACTATTACATACACCTGTGACGTGGTCAACTATTAGATACACATGTGACGTGGTCAACTATTACATACACATGTGACGTGGTCAACTATTACATACACATGTGACGTGGTAAACTATTACATACACATGTGACGTGGTCAACTATTGCATACACCTGTGACGTGGTCAACTATTACATACACATGTGACGTGGTCAACTATTACTCTTACTTCCAAATAAAGATCAAAGTAAACGAAAACTTGTCATCGCCTATGCCTAGCTTCGCGAAGTTAGGCGAAGAAGATACAGCTAGCTTTTGGTTTTGTAATGTTGTATCATTACATGGAAGTAAGAGTAATGTTTGACCACGTGACATGTATATATATATATATATATATATATATATATATATATATATATATATATATATATATATATATATATACAAACATCGCAATACAATAATCCCTTATTGCCCCAGAGGCAGTACGGCCTCCTAGCGACAATACTCGGGCGACCGGTACAACGAATGCAATGACCACTCAGAAAGTGAAATATTGTAACAAAGACACTGTGTCAAATAAGGAAGAATATAATGCCGTGATTTCATATTTCATATAACTGCTGTTTCTCATATGTTTGTAGATCTTGAGTCCGAATAAATATGGCAATAATAACTATTCACTTAAAACAACTTAAATGTTATCTCTTCTTGACCTCCTTGTCTCTGGAGTTGTTAAATCACATTCTATTAGGCGCATTTCGTAAATTAGGTCTTTAAGTTCTGGAAACCCATGTCAAGTTTATTCCTCGATACTCGGGGCATCTACAATATTATAAAGAAAGAAAATGGGGCCATCAAACTAAAGACCAACATACCGACGTATATATTGCACAATGTGTAATTATAGTTTCATGCTGCCACCTAGTGAAGGAATCAAACGGCCAAACGACAGTAAACGCATTGTTTTGTGATGGACTAGCATGTGTTTATATGCTGCCATCTAGCGGATGATGTAAGTTTGTAATATTATGGTCAGGATGCGACAGAATAACATTCCCAATTAGTCGTCAACTTTTACCTGCCGCCACTTAATGACGTTGACATTGATTGTTTCAGCCGAGATCCTTTGCAAGCTGGTCAATTGTCTGCCAGTCTTCAGCATCACGTGCTCCATCTACAGCATGGTGGCCCTGGCAGAGGAACGACACCGGTAGGGGGCGCACATATCATTTAATATATTAATTTATTCAGAGTAAGTGCACAGGAATGTCTTGTATATTATGATAATGTTATAGTAATCAAAATTGTCCATAGGTAATTATGACATTGTCTGTTCAATGTAAATAAGGTAAGATAAATAAAAAACAGAATATGTCAGTGTTGTCGTTCGTGTTGATCGCAGTGTCATTCGTAGATCAGGAATAGTGATCAGTTAATTTAACTAGATAAATTTACAAATTAAATTAACTTAACTAGTTAACTGTTAACATTCTAGTTAACTTACTTAGCAGTTTTTTAAACAAATCAAATATTAAGTTAATTTAACTAGTTATTCTAGTAAGTTAATTGGCCCTTTCCGTGATTTTGCAAGACGCGAAAACATGTTCATATTTTTAAGGAGGTTTTTGTAATCTTCCATAACGTTTTCAAGATATTCTAGTATGAAGTAAAAAATAATTTGACCGTCAGCAAAGTCGTTGTTTCAGAGCAATCGTGTTGGGTCCGACACATACCATCTACCGCAAGAGGGCGTTGCAGATTATTGGTGGAATATGGATATTATCAGCTGTGGTGGCCACGCCGACATTCGTCGACTATTCCGTCCACCTCGAACCGATGACGTCACAATATGTCGGCAACACCACAGCGGTGACGTCACAGATGGTAAGCAGGCCCAAGTCTAACGTCTTTGACAAGGTGAACGGTGTCTTTATCCTATTCGCATCATACCTGACACCTCAGGTGTTCATCTTCAGTCGCTACTACCGTCTTGTCACATTCATCAAACGGCAAGCACATCAGACGACAGGTGGTATGACGTCATCATTCGTGTCGCGCAATCGGAAAAGGATTATAAAGATGCTGGTCATCATCGCAGTTCTCTTCTCCTTCGCCTGGCTGCCCTACTTCGTCCTCCTTGTCGGTGCTATAAGTTCCTATTTGTCTGTTATTGTCTTCTTTTTTTGCTAGATGTATTGTAGCGGATGATTTTTGTGTTATGACAAAAGTGAATAGTTTAAAAACAACCAGGCGGACAATGACAATTAGCGTTATCAATAGCTTGGTGCAAGTACACATCAACAGTGGCACTCCATATAACATTATCAATAGCTTGGTGCAAGTACACATCAACAGTGGCACTCCATATAACATTATCAATAGCTTGGTGCAAGTACACATCAACAGTAGCACTACATTCATAATTCAGTGTTGTTTCATTGGAACGGTTCACGCTGGTGTGTGTGTGTGTGTGTGTGTGTGTGTGTGTGTGTGTGTGTGTGTGTGTGTGTGTGTGTGTGTGTGTGCGTGCATACATGCACTCGTGCAAGTGTTAAGACTGAACGTTACAAATATCAGTCGAATACATATATGTGTTGTTCCTGTAGAAACTGACCGGCCAGTCCAGCAGTGCCGAAGGGGCCAGTGGGTTCGTCTTGGTGCAGCTGACTCTGGCCGTCTTCAGCACGTCCTACAACATCATTATCTACCTCATCTACAACGCTGAGTTCCGCAAGTCGTTTCTAAACATATTCTGCTGCGTCCAGCCATCGACCGTGCATCCGCCTCTCCCGCTGGACCTCCCAGTAACACCACCAACTGTCCATCAAAAACATACGACACTCGTTCCGCGTTGATTGCACAGTCTCAACAGCTGCCGTGACAACGTCGCACAACGAACGTACAACAAACGAACAATTTAAACAAAATGCAAAATGGAGTCCCAGCAAATGCAGTGAGAGTGTCACTCGACTAAGGTGAAGTTCTGTGTTCCGTTTCAACAACTGTCAAAGCAGTGTGGCAAGAACAATGTATTGATAAGAGAGATGTCAGTATCTGCCGCTATAGCGTGAAACAACAAAGGTCTGACTGTGGTCTCAGTAGATGTCTCGACAGTGAAACACGTTCAACCTCTCTCTCTCTACCGCGGTGTGACAGTGATTGTTGTGTCAGCGTGACGTCACCGACGTGTAGCTCCGCGATGTATCTTTGATTATCGCGTAAGCGTGACGTCACCAAATTTTAGGTCGGCGATGTATCAGTGATCGTCGTGTCAGCATGACGTCACTAACGTATAGTGCATGAACAATTGACATATCCATCTCGTGACGTTTTGCTTAGCATCCACAGCAGGTCCGTCAAACTATCAACAAATATGGTCGGAAATGTAAAACTGCCAAACATTCCGCTGTGTTTATCGTTGAACTTATGGCTTTTTGTGTGCGGAAGTGTGTCCGAAAGTCTAAGAAAAACTGCTGGCAAATGAATGTCGCCACAGTTCTTAAGTTAACGCCAAACATATTATGTGGTGTGTATTGTCACCGTGTCTACGTTGAGCTGACCACGGCACGGGGCGACCACATAGCTATATACGTGTCTACGTTGAGCTGACCACGGCACGAGGCGACCACATAGCTATATACGTGTCTACGTTGAGCTGACCACGGCACGGGGCGACCACATAGCTGTATACGTGTCTACGTTGAGCTGACCACGGCACGGGGCGACCACATAGCTATATACGTGTCTACGTTGAGCTGACCACGGCACGGGGCGACCACATAGCTATATAATTTTTAAACATTTCTGTCGATTGCGGAACTGTTTCAGAAAAGTCATACTTACATTTAATGTGCAGATTCTGCACATATTTATTTCATTTGGTACACTCCTATTTTTTTTATAAAATCTATGAATCTCAATTCCATACAATTGTGGATAGTATTGAAAATGTAGCTATCGTATTTTTGTGCACAGTTGCAATGACGCAATAAGTCAAACAATTTGGCCAACCAGGCGTTTATGTCATTCCGCACCTGTCTGTCTTGGAGGTATTCTCGAGGTTCGGGCAGGGTTTGATATGCTGGTGGCGCCATTGTTGGGGAATATGAGACGGCACTCGGAATGTTAACCGCCAGATGGCGAATACGTCGAATGTCGACAGCTGTTCCACTATATGCATGTGTGATGTTCTAGAAACTATGATGGTACGAAGTTTTACCGTAATGTAAACAAGGGTCGTCAAGTAAGATTACGTATCGTGAAATACCTAAATCAATGAGTGGCCGATATCATTTGAATAAAATGAACATACAAATTGGTGTGATTATGTTAACAGCGCTGAAGCCATCGCGTTCGTAGTTATTCAAACGTCAGATCAGCAGACTCCTGCGTTCCGATGCTAGCGGTGCGGTTGGTGTTTAATATAAGTAATCGTTATTTTTGGTACGATTGTATCCTTTGATTAAACAATAATCTTTTAAATAGTTGCGTCCTTTTCGTTGAGGTGGACATATCATTGTTCCCACTTTATCATTTAAAGTACAGCATCACGTGTCGTACTTCTGTCGACTTTATCATTTAAACTACAACATCACGTGTCGTACTTGTGTCGACTTTATCATTTAAAGTACAGCATCACGTGTCGTACTTCTGTCGACTTTATCATTTAAAGTACAACATCACGTGACGTACTTCTGTCGACTCTGGCTCGCGTCTTTACATTTATAAATATTATTTGTATTTTAGTATACCCTACGGCGTATTTCTAGTAGCCTCTATTGTCGAGTCAACGTTATACTATCATAAATTAAATCACGTTGTACGAGTTATATTATATAGGTTCCTAGAATATATCAATAAATATATTGGGCGTGGTATAATGTTGAAATTATATAGTTAATCAGCTTTATTAATTTGTGACATGTTTCGTCGGTATACATTGGATGTATTGCACTGTGTGTTGTTGACTTAACCAATTTGTTCTCACTAACTGGCATTTGGCCGGAATTGCGGGACAAATCGGCACGAAGATTAATACGCGTATAATAATGGTGAACTTGTATAATTATTAGTATTCATCTGCTTATTTCATTTGGGAGATGCTTAATTTTTATGCATTGTACCTACTACGCTGTATGCTATTTTCTGGTGTCTGACTGGAATAATCGTTGACACCGATTGATTTTATTGTAAACGTAGCAACGCATTCGACATTATCACAGTTTTCACTTTGTTCTGTACTACTAACTCTCGCATTTGGCTGGAATTGAGCGAAGTGTAGGCTTGGGGATTAATACGCGCGCCTCATTCGACACAGCACAATGTAGTTCCCCGAACACTCACTCACTAAACCTTCCTCAGTCCCACGGGAGCATTAAGCGCCAACAATTCTCTCCCAGTCAACACGGTCTTGGGCGAGCAATTTGAGTTAATTCCAGGCCGTCCCATGCAGCTTATATTCTTCTTCCACATGTCTTCTCCATGTTCCCAGTGGTCTGCCTCTTCTCCTGTTCCAGATTGTCTCCATTCCAAAGCTGCATATGGAACACGCTTATAACGATTCACATTTTTGGGTCTCATTATACGCATATTCTCAAAATTGTTAATGGTTAGCATAATATACAAAAATCTTCGGCGCCGTTGTTGCTGCTTCAAGGTTAATTCTTAACCCGACGTGGAATACAAATGTTTGTTGGTTTACATTCGAGGCACACAACAAAACAGTTTCTGCGTTGGACTTAGTGTTGTACCTAGTCTCGTTAGTTTGTCCGGAACTGGTTCTCGCCTACGCGGGTGTGGAAATGTTCCTCGATGTCGTCCGAGCTCACAGACAAGTCTCGGCGCAGGTGCAGTCGATCAGCGGAGGCGTCGACGAATCAGGAATGGTGACTCTAAAGGCGATTCGCTCTGCCAGAAACGTCCTCGTCATTTGCTTTGTAGCTTTGGCTCTTTGTAGCTCTGGCTCTTTGTAGCTCTGGCACTTTGTAGCTCTGGCTCTTTTTAGCTCTGGCTCTTTCATTAACCTTTTGGGTGCATATGATTATTCTTTATATCTTACGCGAGGAACAAGTTGTGTTTTTTCGTGTTTTGGTTGATCCGCTGTAATTCGTTCATGAACAGTTTTCTGTACAAGGTTCTTCACGGCTCGATTCGACAAAAACTGAAGGTCATGTTCACCGGTTTGTACGAGTTATCGTATCCTGATGTCTTGTGTCGAGTTCAACTGCTCGTTTAATTAACTATTAATTAAATGTGTTACTGCCTGAACGATCACGTAGTCGTGTCGTGTTCGGTAGAGGTACTGTCGCTGTCGACTTCCGTTGTCAAGTATTGTGCGATTGACACGTTGCGTTGATACGTTTCCCGTGAAAGTGACGTCTAAATTCATATTTCAGGGTTGGTCCCTTTACGACGTGAACATAGGCGCTTCAATCGTTTACAACTCATGTGTTTGCTAGAAAAATATACTTGTTGTTATTATTATTTAATTGTTGCTGCTACTGTTTCGTGGAACTTCTTGCAAACACATCTGGCATCCACTTCGACGTGCTATCCCTGTTGTTAATATATGTTATTTAGTTTTGCTTAAATTATCGGCCAATATATTAATTTATTTTAAACTAGGCCAGGTGGTAATTCGGAGAAAAGCGATAAAGGTAGATTCGTATATTCGTGATATGATATCAAGATATTGATACTTTCACAAGTTACCCGATTTATTATCCACCTTATTCATGATGGGTTAAAGTAATCGAAGGGGTTGTATGAGTAGAAACCCTCATGACTGTGGACGTGAATCTGATGTCGTGAATGTGATAACGCGAATCTGATTACGTGAATGTGAAGACGTGAATGTGATGACGTAAATATGATAACGTGAATGTGAATGTCATAGATAAATATAAAAGCATTTGTACATAATAATAATCATATAATAATTATATAAAATACTTCACTAGGATATTGAGAAGTCCTTTCCTCAAATGAAGAGGCACCATCTTAAGAGTATTGGTCAATCATCTTAAGAGTATTGGTCAATTGTCTTAAGAGTATTGGTCATATGTCTTAGGATGTTAGTCAAGCGTTTTGATACATGGTCAAGCGTCTTACGAGTAGTAGTCAAGTACGATCCATCTATAAACACTATATAGCCACCGCAAAAACAGCGTATGCATACGATATGTTTATCTAAGCGAAGCTAAGCAACAAGACAAAAACAGTATTTATGTTTTTTATTACCAGACGACAGCTGAATTACTGGCACACGCCCGTAATAACATTTAACAAGATTTACCATCCAAGCCAAAGGCCAAGATGGCAAGTGGACAAGGAATCCATTGCCTTATCGAGAGTCCAACAGTGTTCATCTAGGTGTAATCCGCCCTTCTAAGATATGTGTCAACCTTGTTTTTAAACATATTACGCTGCTAACAGTTATACAATCTGTAGATAATTTGTTCCATGTAAGTAGGCTTATGGCCCTTTGACGTTTGTGCTTTCTTTGTTCTTTTTGTTGTTCACATCCGCTGGTGTCTGCACCCGCAACTGTCTGTCCCGTCTGTAACTGGTGTCTACACCCGCATCTGTCTGCCCCGTCTGTAACTGGTGTCTGCACCCGCATCTGTCTGCCCCGTCTGTAACTGGTGTCTACACCCGCATCTGTCTGCCCCGTCTGTAACTGGTGTCTGCACCCGCATCTGTCTGCCCCGTCTGTAACTGGTGTCTGCACCCGCATCTGTCTGCCCCGTCTCTAACTGGTGTCTACACCCGCATCTGTCTGCCCCGTCTGTAACTGGTGTCTGCACCCGCATCTGTCTGCCCCGTCTGTAACTGGTGTCTGCACCCGCATCTGTCTGTCCCGTCTGTAACTGGTGTCTACACCCGCATCTGTCTGCCCCGTCTGTAACTGGTGTCTGCACCCGCATCTGTCTGCCCCGTCTGTAACTGGTGTCTGCACCCGCATCTGTCTGCCCCGTCTGTAACTGGTGTCTACACCCGCATCTGTCTGTCCCGTCTGTAACTGATGTCTACACCCGCATCTGTCTGCCCCGTCTGTAACTGGTGTCTACACCCACATCTGTCTACCCGTCTGTAACTGGTGTCTGCACCCGCATCTGTCTGCCCCGTCTGTAACTGGTGTCTGCACCCGCATCTGTCTGCCCCGTCTGTAACTGGTGTCTACACCCGCATCTGTCTACCCCGTCTGTAACTGGTGTCTACACCCGCATCTGTCTACCCCGTCTGTAACTGGTGTCTGCACCCGCATCTGTCTGCCCCGTCTGTAACTGCGTCGCTTTTGTGACTCGTTGTTTTTCTGCCTTCAATATCATGTAATTGCGTCGAGCTATAAGCTGATTCCTTTCATTCTTTGCAGCTGTCTTCTGGTAAGAAAAAAAAACAGAAAGAAGACGAAGACGAAATACCGGTTTTTCTTGTAGCTAGCGAATTCGCTAAAATAAACATATCACATACATACATGGTGTTTTTATGGTGGTTATATAGTGGTTATCAATGGATTATGCTTGAATGTGAGCTCGGACGACATAGACGTATGACCAATGCGCTTAAGATATTTGAAAAATACTCTTAAGACGGTGCCAGACGCCTGATCGCCTGAGGGGAGGAAATGTCAATATACTACTGAAGTATTTTATATATTATATTATTATTATTATTGTTATTATGCACAAATGCTTTTAAGTTTTTCTATGACATTCACATTCCCGTCAAAATATTCACGTCATCACATTCACGTCATCACATCACTAGTACAAACGCGAGAATGGAGGAAACGGCGAGTTTGTAGAAACGCGTGAACATTTAGAAAACGCAAAACGAGTGGCGACTGCCCAGTAACTGACTCGAATATCTCAGACGGCGGCCGCTTTGTTCTGTGGTTCTCCAGTGAGTTGTTGGGTTGTTTATTTGTGCGGTTAACCGCAATGTAATGGGAAATTACTTCTGTCGAGAGTGCCGGATAATCAATGGGGGTGGGAGGGGGCTGGTAAAACTATTTGTTGGGGCACTTAAGGAATGCGACAAATACGAAGATCGAGACGAGTGATATTGACTATGGAGGTAGCGGTTATTCAACAATGTTTGAGCATAAGCATTGACAGATCGTTTGAACGACGGTACAAAAGCACATACACACACACACACTCACACACACACACACACACACACACACACACACACACACACAAGAACCTATAACGTGCGATGACACACAAAAATACAGCGTGAAATGACAAGCAAGAATTACAGCACACAATGACAGACTCGACAATAACACAAGAAAGTACACCGTAACACAGACACCGTAACACAGATACCGTAACACAGATACAGTGACACAGAGACCGTAACACAGAGACCGTAACACAGAGACCGTAACACAGAGACCGTAACACAGAGACCGTGACACAGAGACCGTGACACAGAGACCGTGACACAGAGACCGTGACACAGAGACCGTGACACAGAGACCGTGACACAGAGACCGTGACACAGAGACCGTGACACAGAGACCGTGACACAGAGACCGTGACACAGAGACCGTGACACAGAGACCGTAACACAGAGACCGCGCAGGTTCTCCGGAACAGACAAAGAGTGCATCCAATTTTTTCCGCAAAAATAATTACCAATTATTATAGAGATGTTATCATAACATAACATAACATAACATAACATAACATAACATAACATAACATAACCATGTGGTTTGTCTGCCAGAGGGAACAGCCTAGTGTCTGGCTGCACCCATCCATTCAACACGGAGTGGATGGGGTTCGGCGACAAAGTTCGCTAGACATTCGGCAATCGGACGGTCGAGTTCGATGGTCGTAATATACTTTTATGCAGCACCTTAGAATATTACTGTATACACCAATACATGGTGTTACACAACTCAATATACACTAAATATTAAACATTGACATAGGTGTTGATGGTGATGGTGATGGAGATGATGATATTGATAGTGATGATGATAATGATGGTGCTGATTATGGTCGTAAATATGATATCATAAACAGGGATTTAAAAAAGTCACCATCAGATCGCGGGATCGTTGAGGATTTAGGGTGAAAATGCAATTTAGGAAACAATTCATATTTCAGTATTTTGCGAAAAGTAGCTATGGTTTCAGATGATCTTAAGGCAATGGATAGATCATTGCAGGTTGTGAGTGGATGATCTTAAGGCAATGTAGAGCAAGTGCAAGCGGGTTGCCCTTAATTTTAGGAACAACATGTTGCTGTGTGACAAAAAAGGATATAAATTATATAATACGAAATTTACATATACATTTGTAAAGAAATAACTTTTGTTAAATAAAGTATCGGCTAAATACTGAGTAAACACTGCTTTAAAATCAAGTAATAAAATAAATAAATAATTAAAATGCAATAAAATATAAACCGTGTTAGTGACGATATATAATAGGTTCTATAAATAATCTTCAAACGCTGTCTTAAAATGTAATCTTAACACTGCACATATGAAATACTTGCGTACGAATGCGTGAGTGTGTGCATGTATGCTTGTATGTATGGATGTATGCGTGCATGTGTACGTGCATGTATGCTTGTATGTATGGATGTATGCGTGCATGTGTACGTGCATGTATGCTTGTATGTATGGATGTATGCGTGCATGTGTACGTGCATGTTTTATATTATGGTAGCACGGCACCCACTCACTGGGACAGGTAGATGCTCCCCGGGACTCACGCTACCCGGGACTCACGCTCTCCGGGACTCCCGCTCCACGGGACTCCCGCTCCCCGGGACTCACGCTCCCCGGGACTCGCGCTTCCCGTGACTCGCGCTCCCCGGGACTTTTGCTGCCCGGGACTCACGCTCCCCGGGACTCATGCTCCCCGGGACTCACGCTCCCCGGGACTCGCGCTCCCCGGGACTCACGCTCCCCGGGACTCACGCTCCCCGGGACTCACGCTCCCCGGGACTCACGCTCCCGGGACTAATGCTCCCCGGGACTCATGCTCCCCGGGACTCACGCTCCCCGGGACTTCTCACGCCGAAATGTCCTGTATTCCAGAGGAATTTAAGGAGTTCCTGGGTCTAACGTCTTTGATTTTGTGTTTGTTGACTTTTGTTCTTGTTGATACCTGTAGATATTGCATCTACGCGATTTAGTGAAACGTTCCCTAGATGCAGCCGTAACGGAATAGCTGAAGCAGAATATGCAACAGAACACGTTTGAGTGATCCACAATATTATAACTTATGTGATGCGAGTCAGGTTAATCATTTGTTCCATGTATTGGACAGTTTGCTTCACCCTGCATAGAAACTAGATAGAAGTAGTTCTTATAGTGTCCCGTCCGAAAGACATCATACTTCCAACTTCCTCTCCATACGCCAGGCGACAGGCGAGTCGACGTGTTTTACCAAATCTTACGAAACGACTAGTTTGGCCACCGTTCGAACCCAGTACCTTCTGATCACGAGGCGAGCACCATCATTTAGCCACAGGACTGGTCACGAGGCGAACACCATCATCTAGCCACCGGACCAGTCACGAGGCGAGCACCATCATTTAACCACCGGACCAGTCACGAGTCGAACACCATCATCTAGCCACCGGACCAGTCACGAGGCGAGTACCATAATTTAGCCACCGGACCAGTCGCAAAGCAATCAGGAAAGATACTTATCAGCCATACTGTATCTGCTCCGCGCGGTGTTAAAAAGGAAAGCGTCCAATTTATACCGGTTGCTGTCTACAAAGAATTCTGACATAAATACAAACTAAGTTGTTGAATAAACGTATGCAAGTGTATTTCATAACGTAGCATCAGTTATTTTCTTCGTAATATGAACACAATTAACAAATGGTTCATGTTAAAATACTACACGATGAAAACGTAAAACAGTTTTTGCTTTCAA
>BSQZ01000138.1:35000-50000 GCA_033239005.1 Lamellibrachia satsuma
AATGCAATAGACAACAAGCTAGAGTTCATTCTACTATCACTGCATGCATTTAATTTCAGGAACATCATGTCAGTTTTTCCAACAAAGTTGTCAGTGCAAGTCGGTGCAAAACATGTAATATGACGGCATTGTACTGAGACATTAAATCATTTAACCTTTAGAGACCCGGATTTTTTTCAAGAAATTGCTATGCTATTCTTTAAACGCATGTCATTTCATTACTATAAAGAATTTCAATACACGTGTATACATTTTTGGAAAGGTGATATCCTCAAGAATTCAGTCACAGTTAAATATTTGTGTTTATAAGTTGTCAGACATCACACTTTATTCAAAATGGCTGACAATCATTATCGCTGGCGACACATCATCACATTTATTAGACAATAACAAAAAAAGTACTACTCACATATGAAAACTGTTTACATATTCAGAAACTGCACTAAAAACTACACAAAGATGCAAAGTTTGAAGAAAATATCTTCATTGTTTCCTGTTCTATACAAAGTACGAACTGTAGGCCTAGCCACAGGCCTGCCATGTCCACGACCACGCCCTCTGTGAATAGGGGACCGGTCACGTCCACGTCTTGACTTTGAAGCGGTAGCCCTACCTCGCCTGGACCTGCCTGTCGTTGCCGTTGCCCTGGCCTTAGACCTAGTCAGTCTAGCCACACCTTGCTGTTGTTCACTGTAGCTGTCAGTGTCACTGCTGCTTTCAGGATGAAGATTACCACTGGTAGCAGCAGCTACAACTGTCGAAACCACTCCACTTCCACTCGGGATTGGATCGATCGAATCAATCGTTTCAGTCTCACTGTCCGAATGAACAGGCGTCACAGCGAGCGATATTTCGGTTTCTTCGTCAGTCTCGCTGTCATCTTCATTCGATAATTCACTATCTTCCATATCATCAATAATTCGAAGCACCTCGTGTGGATCTGCGATCAAGCGCGATCGCAGCGCCATTACTTACTTTTACGGCGGAACACAAATTATCAATAACAATCTTCAAAACGCTATAACAACACTAATATCAAAAAATTTGCGACGCCATTACTACAGGGAATGCCTAGGCTATTGCTCTATTGATCAATCCCCTACACCCCTCTACCAGAGCAATGAAATTACCGCAACAGACCACATATGACCACCCCTATGCCGTCGCGCGATATATCGCGCGACCGGTTTCTAAAGGTTTTAACATAAAATACAATACATTATAAACTACGGGTGAACAATATAGAACAAAAGCCAATAAAAAATCAATGCAAACAAAGGCAAATGATAGAATAGCTCAAACTGGCACGTCTAGTCAATGTACTAGTAACCCTCAAGGTCATGAAAGTATAAAAATGTGTCGTGTGACATATGCACAATGTAAATTGTTAATTGTGTTACATGAAATAATTCAAGAGACGTCACACTGTGATCTTGATTTCAGTTTTCTAGTACACACAAAAGTACACATTACGAGTACACATTTGTAAGGGCAAATAACTGGCATGCAGTGCATGACTCTATTCGTTGTCTGTTTCAATTACTAACTAACCAAGTACAATGCACATAGAGCAGACGGGCAGCTTGATGACAACTAAAAACAAAACAATGTCAGCTTCGTATTTCTAGTCCTAACATTTAATGTGGCCGAGAAGTTCCATCTCTCTTGGTGTGACCACGTCATATGGCGTGGTGATGTTGAAAAGCCCCTTCTGTACGAATGTCCACACGTCTGCTGCCTCAGCGGGGTACTCTGCATTGAATATAAAGAAGACCTTGAAGCAGATGTCGATTGCCTTCACCAAAAAGTCCACCTCATAGAGCACATCCTCACAGAGGAGGAATAACTCCTTGGCCGCCAAGATAGTGTCACAAAGAGCGAGGATTTGAGGTTGCCGAGTCATACCTCACTTCTCCTCTCATCTCTTTCTTAGGTAGGCAGCAAGGTATGTCCCACTCTGGAATAAGCAAGGAACACGGAGTATAATACGCTGAAGCATGACGACATTCCAGTACATTATGTGTACATTTATTTATATATTAATTTATAATTACTAAGTTAGTAATGTTTTTGATTACGGATGTGGCATATGCTGCGAAGATAGACATGCCATGTGTACTCCAGTGAGAAGTGTCAAATAGCCAGACTGGTGACTATAGAACAGTGGATTTGAAAAAAAAATTAATACTTAAACTTACCCCTGAATGTCTCAATCATGTGATGCATTCCCCAATCGGCCATCTTGTCTTCCACATAATTGTCCATCAGTGATGACTGGTGAAACTACAAAAATATTACCAAATATATTAATCAATATAATGTACTAATTGATAGACATCAAGTAGGTCTAAATACTCAAACTACCCGTTATATAGAAAATAGCAACACAGCTGCACAAGTCCACAGTGACTCAATACCATTGTATTTATGTAGTTCACTACACGCGTTTACTTTACTAAGAATGTATGACATAGTATGTAACAGCTAATGAACAGCTACAAGAAGCAATTTGAGTTTGTTAAATCTTGCTGGCTGGTACATGTAGACTATCCTTGAAAGTCATTAACACTGACTGCTGTCTGCCATCTAGTGGAGTATGGCTGTTGCTATGAACCACCCCGCTGGCTTGAGCTGGTCACTGGGTAATTTGTCATTTCTGCATTCCACAGTCAAACACAGGATATATCAGTTTCAAACATTCCATTAAAGCTTTGCTAACTAACTTTACTAACTACTTACAACTCCGCATTTTACAGTTAACATAGAGCAAGATGTACACTGGCTAACAGAGAGTTACTAACTCCTTATGATGATAAACCAAGATCTGGTATATTTCATCAAGAACTCCTAGTACTGCTTCCAGCTTTATATGAAAACTGATACGTGCGGGCTTGGCCCGTCTCCATCACTAAACACATACAAGGTCACACCCCTGAGAATAAAACTAGTCATATGTATGAATATATACTAATACATTACATTAAAGTTACATCAAATAATAGCATATTCCTTTATATACCATATCATGCCAAAATTATACAATATAAACAAACTTTTGGTTAAGAAACTATTTGACACTTACCAAGTGTCTACGCGGTGGCCTCGTCAGTTCAAAGTCATGCTGTGAAAAGGAAGTTGCCTGCATCTCACGTGACCACTGCCACTCAGCAAATGTAGTCACCTAGTATTTAACTGAAATTTCTTGGATTGTTTAGTTGTTTTATTATGGGATTCACAAAGTACTAATACAGCGGTTTAAGTTGCTGTACTGCACAATAAGGAAGACATCAGGCAACAATAATAAACAAAGATTGGTTGTAGGCCTAACCAATGTGATTGGTTACCGGACAACCAAAATAATGGTCACTACTTGACCAATATATTGGTTAAGCCAACCGATATTGGGCGAAACAATTATATTACTAATCTAATGTACTAATACATCGTCTGAAGTTGCTGTACTGCACAATAAGCACGGCATAAGGCAACAATAATGCATAAAATAATTGGTTGTAGGCGTAACCAATGTGATTGGTTACCGGACAACCAACGTATTGGTCACTAGTTGACCAATATATTGGTTAAAACAACCAATATATAACCAATATTGGGCCAACCAATTAGATTGGTCGTTTTCTCAACCAATCTGTTTTTAGAGTGTACGCACGATCGCACGCATTCACTCACTCACACTCGCTTCGCTCGCACGCACGCACGCACGCACGCACGCTTGCTCTTTCGCACGCACGCATGCACGCTCAATCACACGCAAGCACGCACGTATCCGCGCACCCTCGCTGACTGATACGCACACACGCTCGTTCGCACGCACCCACACAGGCGCGCACGCTCAATCGCACGTACGCATCCACGCACCACGGTCGCAAACACTCACGCATCCACCCACGCACGCATGCACGCACACACACAAGCATGCACGCATCCACGCACCCACGCATGCTCGCGCGCATCCACGCATTTGTTGTGTCTGTCTGCCTCTTTATGTAAGGCATTTGAACGCACGCACGCAAGCACACGCAGCTGCTAGGCACGCATCCACACACACACCCACCCACGCACGCACACACGCACGCTCGCATCCATGTACGTATGCTCACACGCACGCATGTGTCCTCCCACACACGCACCCAACCACGCACCCACCCACCCCCGCACGCACGCCAATAGTTGCTGGATCGGTTAAATCCGTGACCAAAATTAAGCGAAACAGAAAAACGTATTTTTATTAATATTACCTGTCATTATAGCGATGTGTGTCTTTTTGGAGTTGTTGATTCTTGTTTACAAACATATATTTGTTGTATTTTATTTGGTGATTCTGTTTTACAAACATATATATGTTGTATTGTATTTGTTGATTCTTGTTTACAAACATATATATATATATATATATATATATAACGAGTTGCAAATACAATACAACATATATATATATATATATATATATATATATATATATATATATATATATATATATACATATATATATATATATACTTATATATATATATATATATATATATATATACATATATATAGTTGCAAATACAATAACATATATATATATATATATATATATATATATATATATATATATATATATATATATATATATATATATATATATATATATATATATGTATATATATATATATATATATATATATATATATATATATATATATATATATATATATATATATATATATATATGTATATATATATATATATATATATATATATATATGTTGTATTGTATTTGCAACTCGTTTCGAACAACTCGATCCTCCGCTGTCTGCGCGTGTCGACCACTCCGCAGTGGCCGTCAGAGGGCGTCGACGTCCGTCGTAGGCCGAGGTGGTTCTTCAGAAGTTCGCACTCAGCTTAGATCGTTACGTTCGTTATTAAGACACTTTTTGCTCGTCCAGCTGACGAGTTTAGACTGATAGCAATGATTGCTGTGCCAGTTTTGTTGTATATTTGAACATGATTCGAAAGGAAAGGGAAAGCCGACTGCATCCTGCGACAGTGAAGTCTGTAAAGGCTCGAAAAGTCCGCAAACTTGGTGAATATATAAGTGTGCATAATAGGTGGGGGGTTTGTACAGGCCAGCGTTACGAAACGTGACGAGGGAGTGGGGGCATCAAGGAAGTAAAACAAATTGCGTGTATTTTATGGATAGCCCCTTATCTTGCCGGAAACACTATCACGCCCATTATCTGTTAGAGATACGACAGACCGCCCGCGTCCAACAACGTCACCACATCGAGGGCACATGTCAAGATCTGATCAGTTGTCGAGCTACACAATCAAGTAGTTGCAGGATATTGTTGATGCTCTCCCTACAAGAAAGGTGAACAACAATATTGCTGAGGGCAGTGTTTAGGCGCTACGAGGGAGTTTGTGGAATGTATATACATTGTTAAACTGGGACATTACTTGATTACAGTAAAATGATGACGTATCAAATACCCCCCACACTTTATGCTTAGATACAGTGGCGTATCTAGGATCTGCCAAAGGGGATCACGCCTAGTTACCCATGTTGTCAAGTATCTAGGTTCTCCCAAAGGGGAGCATGCCTAGTCACCCATGTTATCATGTATCTATGATCTCCCAAAGGGGAGCATGCCTAATCAACCATTTTATCATGTATCTAAGATCTCCCAAATGGGAGCATGCCTAGTCACCCATGTTATCATGTATATATGATCTCCCAAAGGGAAGCATGCCTAGTCACCCATGTTATCATGTATCTATGATCTCCCAAAGGGAAGCATGCCTAGTCACCCATGTTATCATGTAGCTAGGATCTCCCAAAGGGGAGCATGCGTAGTCACCCTTGTTATTATGTATCTATGATCTCCCAAAGGGAAGCATGCGTAGTCACCCATGTTATCATGTATATATGATCTCCCAAAGGGAAGCATGCGTAGTCACCCATGTTATCATGTATCTATGATCTCCCAAATGGGAGCATGCCTAGTCACCCATGTTATCATGTAGCTAGGATCTCCCAAAGGGGAGCATGCGTAGTCACCCTTGTTATTATGTATCTATGATCTCCCAAAGGGAAGCATGCGTAGTCACCCATGTTATCATGTATCTATGATCTCCCAAAGGGAAGCATGCGTAGTCACCCATGTTATCATGTATCTATGATCTCCCAAATGGGAGCATGCCTAGTCAGCCATGTTATCATGTATATATGATCTCCCAAAGGAGAGCATGCCTAGTCAACCATGTTTTCATGTAGCTAGGGTATCCCAAAGAAGAGCGTGCCTAGTCACCCATGTTGTCATATAGTGGCGCAACAAAAAAATACGGTAAAAATCAATACATTTTAGCCTCTGCATAGGTGTACACTTATAAAACATGTGATCGCTGTTGTTTTAACGGTACCAAATTAATGATTAAGAAAACATGAAGAATATATATGAATGTTATTTGTAATGCAGGCGATATAGTAAAAGGGTTATTTATGTCGGGCGCTTTGTAAATTGCTAACTTCCAGTTGACACATCAGTTGACACATCAGTTGATACATCAGCCAAAACTTGTCACTTATGTTTACCAATTTGATTGCATCACTTTCCACTCTGGGCGCGGACGTGTGTGGCAACAGGTTCACAGAACTAACGTAGTTAATCAGCTTGTTGTGCGATTACTACAATTGGTTCAATTCAATCAGCGGATACTGAGTAACGAGGTGGGCTATTTGCATTATCTTAACTCAGGTAGGTCCAATGTAATCTACATTATGTCAGTTAGCCAAAGATGCACCATGCTCGCACGCACGCACGCATGCATGCACGCGCGCAAACATACACACACTCATGACGTACAGACGCATGCACGAAGGAACGAATGCGCACGCAAGCATGCACGCACGCACATACGCACATACACACACGCAATACATCCTCGATACGCATTCGTTAGACGCTGCATGTTTCACAAATAACTGAAGCGTGACGCATGTAAAAACCTACACGACACGCGTCACCCGCCTAACTGTAATTGAGTACACAGACGCGCGTTCGTGGGGTGACTAGACCGTCACACCGGTCGCTCAGCGGCGAGATCAGATCAGAGAATATGTCAACAGTCTACACGCGGCGCCCTGACAGAGACGAACTCTTGCTGTCTGACCACAGTATACAGAACATCAATAACTGGATTCCTTATTAATTTACCAACGAGATCCCTACGCGTTTACCAATCTGCCTCTTATTGCACATGAACCAAAATGTGAAACTCGTTATTTCTGTATTTTCTTCAATCAAATAAATTAACAATCTAGTTTCACGTACATCCAACTGCATTAACACTGTGGGTATATATCAATAGGTCAGGTATGATACGGGAGATTCTTAAATAGCAATGTGGGTGTATATCAATATGTCAGGTATGATACGGGAAAATCTTAAGTAACAATGTGGGTGTATATCAATAGGTCAGGTATGATACGGGAAAGTCTTAAGTAACAATGTGGGTGTATATCATTATGTCAGGTATGATACGGGAAATTCTGAATTTGGCCAAGGGTGCTTGGTTAGTTAAATATGTAAGGAGAACTTTTGCACGTATTATTTGGCTGCTTGTATTTTGTTTCATTTCACCGACATTGTACTGTACACGTGTCAAACAGCAAACCATTGTTTTTGTAAATTTAAAGAAAAGGGCAGAATGCGGATAAAGGAAATACGACAACAACAACTGTGAAGAGACGAGTGTGACAGGGACGTGTGTTGTCACCAGCACTCGTTAATATGTACACCCATCTTATATAATCTGTGTAGGGCGGTGATGATGATGATGATGATGGCGATGACGACATCGATTCGCCCGCTCCCCCGTACGACATCAATCGTTGCTGCCTGCAACGATTGATGTCGCACATCATTCTGCCTCATATATGTTGGGACAATTTTTATTTGAAGGAAGAGACACCATCTGTGGCCGGAACCACACACTCAACACATTGCATTGTACTACAGGGGACGCACGAAGAACGCTCTTCTGTGCCCACAGAGCGCACTGTCCCAAGACAAAGAAACGAACTGTCGAAGCCTCAAGAGTTGAAGCTGTGATATTTATTAGATATATTGACATCCCGCTGAATCATCCCAATGGCCACGACTGAGTCGGACTGTATTAGTACTTACTTATTAGATGTATTGACATCCCGCTGAATCATCCCATTGGCCACGACTGAGTCGGACTGTATTATTACTAATCTATGCAAATTCGATACAAAATACAATTGTAACAAACTACTTCTTCCTTGCCAGCGACAAATTGCTGCCAAGGGAAGGCGAAATCCGCACATGGAAGGGAAACCCCAGGCATTTGTTACATGGGAAACCCCAGGCATTTGTTACATGGATGCCTTTTAGCATCTTGGGGAATAGCAAAGAAACACAAAAGCAACGATGGCTGAACAAGTTGCAAGAATCGTAGTTTTAAAAAAAATTGTAAGGATATTACGCCAATTTATTTTTACAATTCATACTGGTGATAGGAGAGAAACAATCCGATTAACAACATCATCTGCCAACACATTCTGATTAATGCGGTATTTGGCTGTAAAAGTGAACTTTAGATGCTTCGATTTGGAGTGAATTGAGAACGGCATAGATTTTTTTTTTCTACTTACCGAAAAGTGTGTCGTTCTACTTACAGAAGGGTTAATATTAGCTCGTTGCTAATACATCAGTCTTCAAATCAGAGAACTTTCATTTTACATATCCAAGGTGTGTTTAATTTACCTGTAGAGGCTTTCGTCAACGTATCACGTCGACTTCATCAGAACCGATGACGCCGAATGACGTCATCGTACACGTGAGACAGTTCGTAATTGCCCTCGTCTCTGTTGATGGGTGTTCTGGTTTTCCTGATCCAGATGGCTTCCTTGGTATACCGGATTCTTCGGTTGGGTTTCTCAATCCCTCCCAGTCTATGATGTGGTTTTCAGTTGTTGCATGGTCTGTAAGGGCGGATTTATTGATGGTAGACACCAATTTTTTTTCTGCTCCTTGTGTATTTCCCATGTGTGTGTGTGTGTGTGTGTGTGTGTGTGTGTGTGTGTGTGTGTGTGTGTGTGTGTGTGTGTGTGTGTGTGTGTGTGTGTGTGTGTGTGTGTGTGTGTGTGTGTGTGTGTGTGTGTGTGTGTGTGTGTGTGTGTGTGTGTGTGTAAACCGGACTGTGCGGTAGATGGAGCCAGCAGTTCGTACTATTAACGAATTCACATGTAACGTGTAAGATTTGGGCCCTGCAAATCAAAGCGATGTCTTCTAATCGCACGGCGTCATCTGTTCGGATGTTGTGGTACCTGCGAAGGTGTCCTAGGGCTACAACATCCCCATTCGCCTCAGTTATCAAAAGTTACAACTTGAGTCACGACCTTTATGCAGATGATACCCGCGCATATCCACACTTCTTTGGCAATCCATGACACTCATTGCTCCCAATATCAATTCAGCGATTATTTTCACTACAACTTCCACTGGCTGAGAGCAGATTAAAACTAAATGCGTTCCAGAAGTAGCGTGGCAAAATTAAGAGAGTTTTTCTGCATCTTTCCTAAATCAATATATCACAATTGTAGCTTCTGCACGGAATCTGGGAGTTTTTTTATAACAATCTCAATTTCAGATATAATTTTTGTAAAACGTGTAGTTGGTGTGCTTTTTAGCATTTGCGTTGTCAACGTCGTATACGCCATTGTGTCACGTGACATCACGTGAGAGGCTGTACGAAGGCATTGCATAAAGACAGTTATACTTCTAAGGTTGTGAGTTCCAGACAACATACGTTCAAGCCACGCCAACGTCGGTCAACAGTCACCTGAAATATAGTGTAATTGTGACAGCTGCATAATGCTCACTGAGAATAAAAGTGTTGTGAATGGTCCTCGTTGTCTCAGTCACACTGGGAACCATTCCGTCTGGCGACATTCGTTAAGAGTGGCGTCTTTGTAATGTAGTCCTGCTGACAAGTCATAAAGTGTTTGTTTGGCATATACGCATTCATCGCCGGTGTCTTTTCGTGCAACACATATACAAACGTCGCTGTAAATAAACACAGGATTGGCATCCATGCAACGCTAGACCACGACTGACCGACTTTCAACATAAGTTGTGTTTACCTGGCCTCCGGTTTGAGGTCAGGTGAGAAAAACCTAAATTGCTGCTCAATTCTGATTAAAACAGATGGCAAAGTGCACACCTTTAGAGACAAACACGATTTGGCGCAAGCTAGAAACTGGCGCATCAAAGAACTTATATTTCTGTATTTAATTTTTTGGAAAATTTAGCATGTTAATGCACAACATCGATCTGCAGACCCTACTGCAATCCCACTCTGAGACATTCATATCGGTTCAGGTAATGTTCATACAATCATTATGAAACAATTAGATAGCCAGCGCACAACCAGAACACGTGTGTATTAGTCAATTGACATACGTGGGTGGTACAAAAAGTAAAAATGCCTTACAAGTATTAAGCCGATTATTTTCTGAAACAACCACTCCAGTTGTGATTTACAATGGGGGTGCGTTTTGCCCCACAGAAGGTGCGCTTTGCCCCCACAGGGGGTCGCTTTACCCCACAGGGGGTCGCTTTCCCCACAGGGGGTCGCTTTACCCCACAGGGTTGTGCTTTATCCCGCATTGAATAGGTCAATGGAATGAGAAAAAATATAAACAATTATTGGTTGCATGAACCAATGGCCCCAACCACAGCAAGCTACAGGGTAACTATAAAACAACAACAGCTACCAACTATAGAGCAGCAACAACTACCGAATATAGAGATACAACGGCTACCAACTATAGAGCAACATCAGCTAACTACAAAAGAGCAACGACAGCTACCAATAATAGAGTAGCAACAGTTACCAACAATTATGCAACAACAGCTACCAACTATAGAGCAACGACAGCTACCAACTATATAGCAACAACAGCTACCAACTATGGAGCAACAACAGCTACCAACTACAGAACAACAACAACAGCTACCAACAATATAGCAACAAGAGCTACCAACTATAGAGCAACGAGAGTTACCAACTATAGGAAAACAACAGCTACCAACTAAAGAACAAAAACATCTACCAACTATAGAGCAACAACAGCTACAAACTATAGAACAGCAACATATACCAACTATAGGTCAACAACAGCTACCAACTATAGAGCAACAAGAGCTACCAACTATAGAGCAACAACAACTACCAACTATAAAAACCAACAGCTACCAACTATAGAGCAACGAGAGCTACCAACTATAGAGCAAAAACAGCTACCCACTATGGAGCAACAACACCTACCAACTATAGAGCAACGAGAGCTACCAACAATAGAGCAACAACAGCTACCAACTATAGAGCAACGAGAGCTACCAACAATAGAGCAACAACAGCTTCCAACTATGGAGCAACAACAGCTACCAACTATAGAGCAATAACAGCTACGAACTATCGAGCAACAACAGCTACCAACTATAGAGCAACGAGAGCTACCAACAATAGAGCAACAACAGCTACCAACTATAGAGCAACAACACCTACCAACTACAGAACAACAACAACTACCAACAATAGAGCAACAACAGTTACAAACTATAGAACAGCAACATATACCAACAATAGGTCAACAACAGCTACCAACTATAGAGCAACAAGAGCTACCAACATGCTGTACATTTCATTTTTAAAAATTTTTCTACGGATTTTCCCATCGTCTGGTAGCCAGCCAGCAGTAAGGAATCAGTTTAGTTGTTTTCCTGTGTGTACGTTCTAACGTTTCTATATTCTTCTTACAGTGTGGTCTCCAATCTTGTATACAGTAATATAAATGAGGCCTCAGTATTTCTTTATACAGAAGTATAATTAATGTAACGTATGTGTTGTATTTCTCCTAATCAACCCAATCATTCCATTACCCTTTGAAGCTGCAATCTGAAACATTCATATCGACACTTACTTTTACGCCTGAATCTTTTTCTTTTCATGGAAACGTCGAGTAGCCAGGTTTTTGTGTTTGCATCAATTCCATGAAGATACTCCCAACACACACGCATCTAAATATCTTATTTGAAAGAGTTTTTTTTCCTGTGTGATTCGTTTTCGGGAACTGACACATATATTCAACAAGAAACGCTATGTAAAGAGGAAGTTGGAGTTACCAAGTCTCCGGTTTGACACATCGACTGTCTGCGACAAGGGTGTTATATATGTGCTCGGAGAGCTGAACCAATCACAACACTGCGTCTGCATGAGCGGGTCGCGTGCGGGACACCCCCTTGAGTGTCACAAGGTCCAGGACACAAAAACATTGTGATCTATGCATGTTATGGCATGAGGTCTATTCAAGTGACCCACGCATGACGTACCACTTATACAAGTTACGTCGTTCGAGGACAGACAACAATACTGGACGTACACGAATATAAGATTGGATCATAAAGTCGATGCGTCATCGCACAGGATGAAAATTAAGTTCACTAAGGAAAGTGTTACGTGGTCATGACCTCTAGTTTCGTGATTACGCGTTCACACGTGCTCTGTAGACGCTGCATGCAGTAGACAGCTAATAAATAAGCACACCACTTACAAATGTCTTGAATTTGTCTTTAAAACACGGAGTTGTTCGTATCCAATAGAAAAAAAACACCACACCATTATTTAAATATTTTAGAAGAAGTCACTAAGTGGGTAGATGAAGGATCACCAATCAATATTATCTACTTACGATTTCTGAAAGCTGTCGACAAAGTGCCACACCAAAGAGTACTGCGTAAATTAAATGACACAACAGAGTTTATGACGGTTACAAGCAATACGCTAAACAAAACTTACAAGACGGGGTAGACAAATTAGTGAAATAGTCTGAAAAATTGCAGATGTTATTCAATTTGGTGAAATGTGAATGTAAATTTAAATGCCTACACACGAGACGAGAAATTGTGTAGTGTAGCAGTAAGTGCTGATATGAGCAGGTTTTAGGGCAACCCTAAAGACGCGCAGGTTAAGTGGAGATCAAATTGAAGTGTCTAAGATATTGAATGGATATAGAATTATTAATAGAAATACTTTTTACGTAAGAAAGATATAAAACCTAGAGAACAAGAAGTACTGTTACTGAAGGAAAGTACTCGTTCTGCAGAAGAGCCAACATCGTCGGCGGACGGGCTATCGTCGTTGTCTGACGGGACGAAATCGTCGGCGGACGGGCTATCGTCGTTGTCTGACGGGACGACATCGTCGGCGGACGGGGATCCTTGATACGTTCTTAAGTCAACGTCGTCTCCGGAATAGCGACAGTGTCGTAAACAGGCGTCGTCATGTCTCTCAGCTCCGGCGTGGTGTGTGTGTAGCAATCGTCCTCAATGTCAACCGCACCGTCCTTTACACAGTGTTGTCTATAAGTAGACACGAACAAATGACATATATTTGCATTTTTAGGCAGGTAAATTGTATTTGTTGATGCTTTAAAATGTTTGATACATAACAACGTCATGAAATAAATGAAGCCATTATTTTCGCTAAACTTGTTGTTTCCTTCTTAACAATTCAACAGAACACTACAATCGGTAACTATTATATTTCATTCAAACAAATTACACATGGCTGAATAACTATAACAACCTGCAAACCTCAAACCTCACGTGATCAAATGGCAGGAAGTCACCGTCGAAATCAGCAGCCTACCATCACTATAAGCTTCAAGCACAGGCCGCAAGGCAGGCCAGGTGGGCTAAGCCGTAGAAGAAGAGTATTTCTGTGTCCGTTTGCACGATTGATCCTGTTAACTGTACTTCTTACGACATGGCAAGAAAATACATAATTTATTTGCGACTCTGTATAAATCCATGCAGAAGAAAAAAACACAAATATTTGCCGCTCGACCCAATATCTAGGTGTCATAATACCAGCAATATGTTTTCTCCTATCGGTCTGAAGAAATTGTGTGTGAAATCTTCCGCATGCGCATAGGTCGAGGACCAGCCTGGCTGCCTGGTCACGTGATGGAAGACGAGTAGTAAAAATAAATAACATTATAATTTAACAAATATTTGTGTATAATATTTTTAATAAGAATCGAACAGAGTTTATTCGCATTTAAAACTCGTTAGTTGACAAGGTGATAATGCGGGCGATAGAAGTATCCTCATTAAACAGAATAATTTGACCAATAAATAATAAATGCCTACCTACCCTAAACTATTTTCCCCAAGAAAAACAATATAGGAAAGACAATCTTTCCTACCTAACTACATATACACCTTAAATATATCAGTGCGTGTACAATGAAACATATATTACTACTGTAGGCCTAAAGAGATCCAACTTGTCACAGATTTATGGTTTGGCTGGGATAATGCGGTAAGTCAAGGAACATACTCGTTATGGTTCAGTGTTTGTATATTCGTACAACTACAAATAAATCAACAATAGATGCATATGTAAGAGAAGTTCCGTTTAATAACAAAATTAATAGTATAGTAAATAATCACAAATCAAGTATACCAACTTTCAATATTATTCATCACTATTAAATCACAGTTTACATAATAAATCTGTCTCTTACGAACTTGCTTGCGTCGCTTCTAACATAAACAGTTGTAGCGCGTGTGGTGCCAAGCGAGCCACAGCGAATGCAATCAAGCGTGCTCCGGCGAGTGCAATCAAGCGTGCTCCGGCGAGTGCAATCAAGCGTGCTCCGGCGAGTGCAATCAAGCGTGCTCCGGCGAGTGCAATCAAGCGTGCTCCGGCGAGTGCAATCAAGCGTGCTCGGGCGAGTTCAATCAAGCGTGCTCGGGCGAGTGCAATCAAGCGTGCTCGGGCGAGTGCAATCAATCGTGCTCCGGCGAGTGCAATCAAGCGTGCTCCGGCGAGTGCAATCAAGCGTGCTCCGGCGAGTGCAATCAAGCGTGCTCGGGCGAGTGCAATCAAACGTGCTCCGGTGAG
>BSQZ01000138.1:55000-280000 GCA_033239005.1 Lamellibrachia satsuma
GTACCACACGATCTGGCTTCCCGTTGATTCAGATTGGTAATCTAAAGATCTCCTAACTTAAGCTATGTTAACATTCTTTGCATGTTATGTACATATACATGAGTAGCGAAACATATTACACACCCATGGCTCTAATGTTATGTACATATACATGAGTAGCGAAACATATTACAAACCCATGGCTCTAATGTTATGTACATATACATGAGTAGCGAAACAGATTACACACCCATGTCTCTAATGTTATGTACATATACATGAGTAACGAAACATATTACAAACCCATGGCTCTAATGTTATGTACATATACATGAGTAGCGAAACATATTACACACCCATGGCTCTAATGTTATGTACATAAACACGAGTAGCGAAACATATTACACACCCATGGATCTAATGTTATGTACCTATACATGAGTAGCGAAACATATTACACACCCATGCCTCTAATGCTATGTACATATACATGAGTAGCGAAACATGTTACACACCCATGGCTCTAATGTTATGTACATATACATGAGTAGCGAAACATATTACACACCCGTGGCTCTAATGTTATGTACATATACATGAATAGCGAAACATATTACACACCCATGGCTCTAATGTTATGTACATATACATGAGTAGCGAAACAGATTACATACCCATGGCTCTAATGTTATGTACATATACATGAGTAGCGAAACATATTACACACCCATGGCTCTAATGTTATGTACATATACGTGAGTAGCGAAACATATTGCACACTCATGGCTCTAATGTTATGTACATATACATGAGTAGCGAAACATATTACACACCCATGGCTCTAATGTTATGCACACATACATGAGTAGCGGAACATATTACACACCCATGGCTCTAATAGCCCCACAGATTCACTTGGCTGCAAATTACCCACCCCAACTGTTTACTTTAGACAGAGATTTGCAGAAGCCATGATTAGCCATCACGTATCACCCTACCAGCGAGCGTTCTATTGTCTCGGCATTCCCTCCAATTCCTGCATGCCTGAAAGCCCAACCTATCCCAGTTACGAAGCCATTACCCATCGCATTCTCACATGCCTGAAAGACCAACCTATCCCAGTTGGCAGTATCTACATTACCCATCCCATTCACACATGCCTGAACCTGATATCTCTGGGTAACCTGGCTATGAAATATCCATTAATGCTTAGTATTAAATGAAATTACATTAACCCTTTTGGAAAAGGTTATTAAACTAGACTTTCTGTTAATGTTAATTAATCAAATTAACTTAAATTAGATAATTCAATTACGAATTAGCGCGTGCTTTGCGCATATCTATCATATCATATCTACATATCTATCATATCATATGTAAATACTAGACCTGACGCACAGAATGTGAAGCAGCATCAGCGAGAATGTACGTTTGACGTAATATTTAATTATTTTATTTATCCACATCCGGGCGGGGGCAGCCGAATTGTGCATCTGGCTTTCATTTCATTGGGAGAGCAGGCACAGTCAGCAGATCGCGCGGGTTGCATTTGGCCGAACCCAGTTAATTATGACGGAAAATATGACCTGGACCAGGCAGCAGTAATTGACAATAAAACAATATTTGTTGTTTAAATAAGAAAGTAATCATATTCAAGTAAAACGATAAATGATTAGATTTTTATTATTATCTATTTACTGACAGTTTAAAAACGACATACTTAACAAACGAATGAGCACTGTTTTATACTATTTGGGATACGAAGCCAGTACCTGTTTCAGTTGATGTGTCAGAACACTGCGAAATGTCGTACGGCACAACGGGAGAGCCTTCGAGAGCCGGCGGACTGGAGCAGAGAGGATTGTCATAGAGTATATTCGCTTTCGTTCGCAACCACGCCAGTTCGCAGTCACATACCAGGCGGTTGTTGTCAATGGACAGCTCTGCCAGATGTGACATTCTATGAAAGAGGGTAGGGCTCGTCGTCGTCAAGCGGTTGTTGTCCAGATACAGATATTTTAGATGGATAAGTCCGCAGAAAGCGTCTTCTGGGATCGTTTCGAACAGGTTATAGGAGAGGTCCAGATACTCCAGCCGTGGTAAATGACTAAACCAAGTGGCTTCCATTGTTGTCAGACGGTTGCTGGACAGAGACAGATTCGTTAACTGGTTGAATCCATCGAAAGCGGCTTGTGGGATCGTTTCTAGCCGGTTACCGGAGAGGATAAGGTACTCCAGTTGAGTTAACTGGCTGAACCAGGTTGTGTTCACTGTCGGCAGCCGGTTGTGGGACATATCAAGTTTCGCTAACTGGTTGAGTCCATCGAAAGCGTCGGCTGGGATCGTTCCGAGCTGGTTGTTGCGAAGGCTCAGGTTCTCCAGATGAGTCAACTGGTTGAACCAGGCGGCACTCACTGTCTCCAGGCGGTTGAGCTCCATATGCAAATTCTTTAGCTCGTAGAGTTCGTGAAAAGCGTCGTCTGGGATCGTTTCGAGCCGGTCGGCGGAGAGGTACAAGTTCTCCAGCTGTGGTAACTGGCTGAATAAAGTGGCGTTCACTGTCGTCAGACGGTTGCTGGTCAGACACAGAAGCGTCAGTTTTTTTAAATCCATTGAAAGCGTCGTGTGGGATCGTTTCTAGCCGGTTATCAGAGAGGATCATATACTCCAGTTGAGTTAACTGGCTGAACCAGGCGGCACTCACTGTCAGGTGGTTCTTGTCTAGATACAAATTCTTTAGCTGGTTGAGTCCACCGAAAGCTTCATCTGTGATCATATTGAGGTGATTGGAGGTGAGAATCAAAGTATCTAGGATATTCCCGAGACCGGAGAACGCCCCCGGTTTAATTGTCGTGATACGTAGGTGGGACAATATTATGCGCGTGACTTTGACACCTTCAAAGGCGCCCGCTTGCAATGTCGACAATGTTGTCTCTCCGCTTATCTTCAACCGATAGTACGTGGTGCTCGAGCGATTGAACGGCGGCACCTGCGAGATAACGCCGAGATTATTACAATAGATGCTCACATTACTACAGTAGCAGTGAGGGTGGACGGCAGGACAGTCGCCATGAGTCGACGGCAGAGTGGTCACTACAAACATCGCGATCAACGCCAGTAAGCACGACTGACGAAAGGGGCACGACGGCTGCTCAGACTCAATGTAACGACACACTCCCGTCTTAACACCAGCAACGGTCGGCTCGATGTTTTGTGCAAGCGTCGTCGCTCGCATGGTTGCTTGGTACCTTTCTACAACTGAGTGATGCTTGAATTGCGTTCCGTTTGAAACCAACTAGGTCGCACACCCGCAGCGACAGTCATTCAGTGTCGTCAGCCAGTTGTGACAAATCATGCCAGCACCTGCCCTTTTAATGCGTGGTTTTTTTTCTTATTTAAATCATCATAGCAGGTAGCGCGAAAATTTAGAGCACACATCAAACCTGTGAGAGGTAACTTTGAAATTGAATAACCATAAGTGTAGACGTGGGGAAATTATGTTACTCGTCCTATTTTCAGTGCCGTGTGTATGATAGTTGAAATGTGATATAGTGCAAAAAGGTTAGCTTCCATTTTTAAGTAAGCTGTGAACCAAACAAGTAATTACTACAGACAATTGTTATTCACCACTGCTGCTGCTGTCGCCACAACTGACCACCAATAATAATAATAATAATAACAATAATAATATAATAAATAATTACACGCATGCTGATGTGTGCATTTCTTAGAGAACATAGCATGTGTGCTTCTGTCATAACTGAGAAAGTATTCTATTCTCATGACAGTCTTTTTCCATAACATTTTCTAGTCACGTGCGCCATCTGGTGATCAAAAAGGGACCAACATATTACGATGTCACAGATGGCAGCACATGTAGACGTATGTGTGCGCTTTTGTCTGATATACGGAGTAACTGCGAAACGCTATGTATACGTTTTATATCAACACATTGAAATACTTATGTGTTGTTTAATACATCGAACCTAGTAATAATATAGTATTATATTATATATGCTGGAAATAATATTGATGTTGCTGTAAAGAACATGTTTAAACTCGGTCAAGCTGTTCCATATATCCGATGTTCCTTAGAATTCAGAACGGGGATTTATATATTCCTGAAGCTAGCTTGGAGAACTATGAACCCATTGTCTAATTGTCTAACAACTGCGAATACATGAGAGAGATCTAATTTGTTCAAGTTTAAAGTTCTAAAAGAAATGAGAATTTGGGGTCTACTGGGACACCACTGGGGTGAAATGGGACGCCTTTCGGGGATAAAGTGGGACGTCTACAAGAATTACAGCTGTGTGTATCTAAGCTCTGATTGTCGTTTTAATGTCACGTGATTGAGCACACTGTGTCATCCTTAATGCGAGCAGTTGTGATTTTGCATTAATGTTTAGGTACAATGGCTTGAATTTGACAGTTGTTGACAGTTGCTATATTTTGTACATTCAGCGTCCGAAACGTATTTGCACCTGTTGGCTCTTCTTACGTAATCTATCTTCACAGTTACGATTACAATTACAATTACTACGTAATAATAATAAAAAATAGTTTCATAAAAATCATCCAAATAAGGGTGACCTAGGAATATCTACGAATTACATTGGGATTAGGTTCACGCCCATAGCTGCACAAATATATAACCGCATTATACTAAGCATAATTAGACCACATGTAGATCCAATCCAATCCAATCCTATCACATTCCTACACCATTTCGTGAGGCCATTGGACGAAACGCTTCCAGAAAATCAGTACAGCGCCGAGTCTTCCGGGCACTACTTCCTAGGTTGGTCAAATGTGCGGACAGTGATCCAGCTTGGACGTGGGCGGACCACTTCAGTGCAAGGGACAATTTGTAGCGCACACGGAAGTTAAAGTCCAGTCATTCCACTTCCGTATTGTCGTTGTCGTTGCACGGTTTAATAACCTCCTGTGTCGCAGCGGCGCCAGTCGCATGGGCCTCATTCTCAAAGTTAACGAGTTTAAGGGGGTGTTCAGTGACATCGGATGCCTCAAGACTGCGCCCGTAAAGCTCGTGCTGCTGGGTGGAGCTGAGCTGTATGCGCTGAGAGTCGCTGAAGGGGGAACTATATCTTCTCCAAGCAGCAGTCTGAATTTGCGTTGATCTGCAGAAGCTCAACCAAGAGGTGACAATATATGACGTCATTTCAAAGCTGACCGACGTATGCTGGGCGTCCATACGGCCAAACAGATTGTTATACAGGAACATCCTTAGCTGGGTCTCATGGTATATCAGGACACAGTAATAGCCGCATCGATATGCAGCCCTGATCAACTTAATATGGATCGTAACTTCCGCACGACCCTGACAACCCTACGACGGGCACTGGGGCCAAGCTGGCCCAACCCAGACCTGGTCCGTCAGAAGAACTATGAGGGCAAAGCAGTCATACCAGTTCCACTTGAGCCGTCGCCGCGGGCTACAGTCACTGCTGCTACTGTGCCCAGGTGATATGATGAGGGTCAATAATGACTAAACCAAGAAAGGGGTCGTGACTAACTCAACCAACTCCCCACGGTCATACACCGTGCAGACAGAGTCTGGCATCTACCGCCAAAAACAGGCGTCAACTTGACGATAGTAGTGCCACATTCAACATCACGTCAGGGACTGAGTTTTCTGCCTAGCCGCGAGTTCCGTTGACATGTATGAACCAGCCGGTGCCAGAGGGTGTTCCGTCAAGTCCAACTGGACACCCAGTATGCGAGGTGCCGTTGAGCCCGTCTCTGACACCCCAAGCCCGGTGGTGTGCCGTTCATACAGGTCAAACATCAAGCCTAAGAGACTAATTGAGCAGTGATATCTAGGACATCTACGATAGCTTGCCCAGATGTCTTATTTCGTTTTTGTTTAATCCAAGTAACCAATATTACTAGAAAAAAAAACTACTCGAGAGGCACTGTTAAATACATTGCCGTCAAGCTATACAGTGTGGGCATGGATACACATAAAGGGGGGAGATGTCAAGTATTCCCTAGTCTAGTCATGCGGGCTGACTACGCTGTCACATGGGGGAGTTGCTGAATAAAGATTTGCGTGTTGTCACGTGACGTGTCGTCTTAATAAATATCAGTAAATACTCACCGTCGTCCATATTCCAGAACTTATGACAGCCATCTTGGTTCTCTACGACAAAAAATTATGTAGATGTCTTGTCTGCAGATGGCGAGAGGGAGGTTTTTTAAATCTCGGAACGATTGTGTGGATGCTACACACGACTTCTACGTAAACTGTTCAACACAAACATGGATTGTCACCAACATAATATACAGGAACGATTGTGTGGATGCTACACACGACTTCTTCGTAAACTGTTCAACATAAACATGGATTGTCTCCAACATAATATACAGGAACGATTGTGTGGATTCTACACACGACTTCTACGTAAACTGCTCAACACAAACATGGATTGTCTCCAACATAATATGCAGGAACGATTGTGTGGATGCTACACACGACTTCTTCGTTAACTGTTCAACACAAACATGGATTGTCTCCAACATAATATACAGGAACGATTGTGTGGATGCTACACACGACTTCTACGTAAACTGTTCAACACAAACATGGATTGTCACCAACATAATATACAGGAACGATTGTGTGGATGCTACACACGACTTCTTCGTAAACTGTTCAAAACAAACATGGATTGTCTCCAACATAATATACAGGAACGTTTGTGTGGATTCTACACACGACTTTTACGTAAACTGTTCAACACAAACATGGATTGTCTCCAACATAATATACAGGAACGATTGTGTGGATTCTACACACGACTTCTACGTAAACTGCTCAACACAAACATGGATTGTCTCCAACATAATATACAGGAACGTTTGTGTGGATGCTACACACGACTTCTACGTAAACTGTTCAACACAAACATGCATTGTCACCAACATAATATACAGGAACGATTGTGTGGATGCTACACACGACTTCTACGTAAACTGCTCAACATCTCCTCAACACAACACATGACAAACACATAATTTTACATGGAAACACCAAATATATAAGAGACAATTAGAAGGAGGCGAGCCCAATTCGGAGTAAAGAAAAGGCGACAGAGCTGGTTACTTGGTAATCAAAACGTCGACATCGAAGAGACAGGGAGACCATGCAAAACGTACCCAAAACAACTTGCCTTTGAAGTAGGGATAACATTTCCTAAACTTGAACATGCTACGCAGGACAGAGACGAACAACCATCATTAGACCCGTCCATCACCACCAATCGCTAAGCAACGTGTCGTGCGTGCGCAAGATAGATATTTCAATAGGCTGTGACATGTTTATGGACACAGCGGTCCATAGGCAAAACTAATTCCCTTTGCCGATAGCACTCTAATTTTTATGCCTTTACGCTACTTACTGTGAACATTTCAACAAGATCGGCAAAAATTCTAGTGTCTCCATTTGTACTGAAAATTTGTTGATTTTGTACGCTGTTTAACTGCTTTTTAGTCAAAATACAGAACAGAAGGTAACTTTCTCGGGCGCCCATTGAAATCCATCTATATACAGTTTTGTTGCCGATAGCAAGGATAGAGAGCAACACTGCATAGTTCCAACGTGTGCTTTTTCGTTGCATTTGCATATATTTGTCGGTGTCTCCAGGGGTGCTGAAAATTGACTTTTTCTCAGAATTTTAAATTTTCTATTGGCAAGCTGGATATAGTTTCTTTCATATAAATTAATTGATCTTTCAATTACATAGTTACTTAATCAGCTGACTGTATATGTGGGATTGCTTAACGCCACAACACCGATAAACTTTCCTCGAGTTCGCGATGTCATGGACGCCGTAAATGCTACTCGCTCATTGGTAAATCGCAGCACGTGAGAGTGCTGCAAGCGCCTTGCGGATCGGATAGTTTATGGGTTGCTGGTAATGGGACGAGTATAAGAATACGTGAGAAAGTCTTGAGGTAACAAAAAACGGCCTATGTTCATGAAACTTACCGAAACCGAGTTTATCCTCCTCATACCAGCCCATATAATGCAAGTGGGTCGGTCTGCAGAAATATGCTAACTTGAATCTGATTGGTTGATTGAAAGTGGTAATGTTATCAATGTACCTGAGGCTGGCTGGTAGTTTGCTGCACAGGTGTGCTGCTAGTTGTTTTTTTGCAAAGGTTTGTTCCGGTCTATGCGCGGCAAGGTCAGTCTGACCTAGGACTCACGCTCCCGGGACTCACGTTCCCCGGGACTCGCGCTCCCGGGACTCACGCTCCCGGGACTCACGCTCCCGGGACTCACGCTCCCCGGGACTCACGCTCCCCGGGAGTCATGCTCCCTGGGACTCACGCTCCACTGGACTCACGCTCCCGGGACTCACGCTCTCGGTACTCACGCTCCACGGGACTCACGCTCCCTGGGACTCACGCTCCCCTGACTCACGTTCCCGGGACTCACGCTTCGCGGGACTTCTCACGCCGATATATCCTATACTCCAGAGGATTGTAAGGAGTTCCTGGGTCTAACGTCTTTGATTTTGTGTGTGGTTGTTGACTTTTGTTTGTGTCGACACCTGTAGATCCATGCATACACGCGCAATAGTGAAACGTTCCCCAGATGCAGCCGTAATGGAATAGCTGAAGCTGAATATGCAACAAAATCAAGCCACACGTTTGAGTGATCCACACTGATATAACTTCTGCGATGCCAGACAGGTTAATCATTTACTCCATATATGGAATAATTTGCTTCCCCCTGCATAGACACTAGGGAAAAGTCCCTTACGACACTAGGGAAAAGTCCCTTACGACACTAGGGGAAAGTCCCTATCACGCACCCCCACTTCGTTTTGTGTCAATAATTTTTAACCTGCTGTTTAAAAGTACGGTTTGCTTTCAATTATCAACCCCCACTTCGTTTTGTGTCAGTAATTTTGAACCTGCTGTTTAAAAATACGGTTTGCTTTCAATTATCAACGCGGGTACACTAATTAAACAATGTGTACGCATATCAACTGATAATAATTTTGTTTAAATGATATTAGAGAAAGAAAGAAAGAGCATGTGGGGCACTTTGGGGAAGTGTGCCCCCAAGGCGCCCCAGATGCTTCCCAAAACGCACTTTGGGGAAGTGTGCCCCCAAGGCGCCCCAGATGCTTCCCAAAACGCACCTACGATGCGAATAAAATTATATAGAATTCTAATGCAATTAAAACAAACGTAAGACCTAACGATTACTTAGACACAGTGTAGACCAACAGCCGCCAACTCCGCTGTTAGTCTGCGTAACGATGATTACAATTACGGGTACAATTAGTTAACTGCAATGAAAGGAAACGTTAGACACGGTCTACAGTCGCCGACTCCGCTACTGCTCTGTACGCCACGATGATTATAATTAAGGATACATTTATACCATTTAAATGCAATTGTAGCATAAATTGTTAGACACGGTGTACAGTCACCGACTCTGTTACTAGTCACACACAAAGGTCACATACAGGTTTGTCATTGCCACATTTCTCGTGGTGCCACTGGCAACACTCTGGGCGCTGCAGCCAATCCTCAGTCGGTGGGTCTCGTACACTTCATTGCAGTAGATGCCCCGGTACACACTTCTGTGCGGCCTGAACCAGGACTCAGCGAGTGGTTGTCGTGCCTTTCCGCTTTGCCGGTGCGCGTTTTCCCTTGTGAAGCTCACGACTTCTTGACAGACATCCCACCAGCGCGACTCTTCGTCTTCTCGCCCAGTTTAATTTGTTTTGAACGTAGCAGATCTTTGTACTGCGAAACGTGAGAAGTTCGGAAGACTGCGTACGACGTTTCCCCGCGCGAGGCCCCGCCTTAGGTAGTGGGAATACGCTTAACACGTAAGCTTTGATTGACATCACGCATGCAGCAGCGTTATTCGGTGCTGATGTAGCATCGCTCGTGAAGGTGACAGCTTGATATAGCTTCGCGCGTGTAGTTGGACTCGCAGGCGATGTTGCATCGCTCGTGGAGGCGATGTGCTCGTTCCCGTCGTCCATCATCACTGATGGAACAAAGTCAGCTTCTGTGAATACATCTGGGTTAAAAGACCACAGGCCATAGGAGGAGAATCCGGCTACGCCCTTTTCCAGTGTCGAAGCTTTTGCGAATGCCTCGCCAAACAATGCCGCGATGGCGTAGAAGCAGCTTCGCTTCCCTGGATGGTTCACCATCCACCTATCGCATGGCTGCTCGTAGTATTGCTTTAGCGGGCCGAAGTAGGTCTTGTCGAGAGGCTGTAGCTTGTGCGTGGTGTGAGGCGGGAACGAAATCATCTTTATTCCATTCGCTCTGGCGTACTTAATCGCTTCATAGCTCTTGTGGTTGATCTACAAAGAGCAGATCCTTTTTGGAAGGTGTTGGTTTGACATGATCAACAAAGTGTTTCAGCCACTTTATAAACACCGTACTGTCCGTCCATCCACTGTCCGTCCAATCACTGTCCGTCCATCCACTGTCCGTCCATCCACTGTCCGTCGGTACTCCCACTGTACCAGGTGTATTACCGAGAAGCAGATGGTCGTTCATGTTCTTTCTGGGGAAGATCATGAATGGAGGGCTATGTCGCCCATGTGCGTTTATGCTGCACAGTATGGCGACCGTCTTTCGTCGTTCGCCGCTCGTTATCTTCCCGACTTGCTTCTGACCCTTCTTTGCGATGATTCGGCCAGGTTTGTGTACAGCCGTCAACCCGCTCTCGTCCATGTTCCACAATCGAGAACCATCGATCTCTCCTAGGTCCTCCAACAGCGCCCTCCAGATTCCGAAGAACTTGTCTACCTGGACCTTGTTAAAGCCCACTGCCCGACAAATGCTTGTCATCTCCGGTTCTCTTACAGATAGCGTGTTGTTGCGATCAAGAAATCCGTTCAACCAGTGCCGCCCGCCATCTTTTTGGTCTCGTCGAATGGATGCGACAGGCCGTGACGTTCCGCAATCTCAAACGCCATGCGTCGAATATCGTTCATCGACAGTCCGTAAATTCGTAGCTGCATGTCTAAGGCGAGTTCTGCGATAATTGATTCCACATCGCTGTCCAGGATTTGGCTGAACCTCCCAAGTTGTATTCGGCCTGGTGCTGGAGCCTGTGATAAAAACAACGTTTTATTTGTAGTTGCACTGTCGGATTAAACTAAACAAATATCACAAGAAATAACATCATAACACCATATAATGAAAAATGAAACTGTATTAAAATCATTATCATCATATTTAAGACGACATAACATAAAACACACACACTCGCACGCACGCACGCACGCACGCACGCACGCACGCACACACACACACATATATTATCATCTTGACATTTGTAATCTTGTTTAATTATACCTTACAAATCGACCGTCTGGCATTAACATAATTTAGTTAAATTTGAATGTAAACGATGCCATTTTACCTGGTCCTTACGGTGTCGTTAAAGCGTGTGTCTCGGGACGCCGTATTCTCGTTCGACGCTCCTGTACGACTCGCCTTGCTGAAGAGCATTGAGAGCCTCTTCTAAAGCCGCCTCGCCATAAGCACCATTAGGCCTATTGGTGAGACGTTTGTAGTCACGCACCATCTGAAATAAACGGTGGTTTTTAGGTTCAATATAAGTATACGACATTATGCAGTTATAGTGTATAATGCATACGCTGATATTGCAAATTATACTGCATTTAGCCTTTTAGGTTAATGTAGATTGTGCATGAAATGTTTTTATTTATTTGCATACATTGTCCCCAAAATGCACCGCCAGTTTTAAGCATCAGGATGGGGGTGCGTTTTGGGAATATATTGGGATGCGGTTTAGGGACAATGATCAGTGACACTAAATCGGCCATTTGCAAAAAAATTATTCCGCAATGAAATTCCGATAACGTGCGCATGGGTCTGTAATAAATTGTAATTACTAGTAATATCATCGTTAGAACAAATGCACAATATTAATCACATGGCCAGGACTTTAAAGAACGTCATATTAAAGTCAAACACTATAAAAAAACTTACCGATATTCTTTCTCGAGTCGACTTCTATATGACAGCAGTGGTGGGGCGCTTTAGGGAACATGTGCGCGTTAGGGACTTTATAGTATCCCGTCTGAAATACATACTTCCAACATCCTCTCCATACGCCAATCTTAGAAATGACTGGTTTGGCCACCGTTCGAAGTTCGAACCCAGTACCTCCTGGTCACGAGGCGAGCATCATCATTTAACCACTGGATCATTGCAAAGCAACCAGGAAAGATGCTTATGAGCCACATTGTATCTGCTCCGCGCGTTGTTAAAAAGGAAAGCGTCCAATTTATACCGGTCGTTGTCTACAAAGAATTATGACATAAATGCCAACTAAGCTGTTGACTAAACTTATACATGTGTATTCCATGACGTAGGACCAGTTATTTCATTCGAACCAACATACGATGTTGCCCATGTTTTCATAATAGCTGTAAGCTGCATGTTTATGTCGGCCGACGCCAAATGCTACGCTCAGATCCAACAGAAGCTACACTACCCATTTGTTGCTGTCACTGTTTCAGTTGATTGGGTATCATAATCAGAATTGGGGTTAATTACACTGTAATTGGATAGAAGCTACCCGAAATATCCCGTGCATAAGATACCACTAAGACAGTGAACAAGACTAAGTGAGGGAGACGACGAACAAGATGGAGACGATGAACAAGACGGGGTGACGGAGGCGATGAACAAGACGGGGTGAAGGAGACGATGAACAAGACGGGGTGATGCAGACGATGAATAAGACGTGGTGACACAGACAATGAACAAGACGGGGTGATGGAGACGATGGACAAGAAGGGGTGACGGAGACGATGAACAAAACGGGGTGACGCAGACAATTAACTTGACGGGGTGACGGAGACGATGAACAAGACGGGGTGACGGAGACGATGAACAAGACGGGGTGACGGAGACGATGAACAAGACTAAGTGACAGAGACGATGAACAAGACGGGAAGAAACTGTTATGTTTACGACACTGGCCCCGTCTTGCAGGTGTCGCTCAACCCGGCCGTGCAGGCCGTTGACTTGATGGCTTCTTTCTGTAGTTACATCATTTGTATTTTATAATACGGTAATTACAATAATATCCTTAGTGTGTTGACATTAAGTATGCGAAAAAAGCCCATCCGATAACTCGGTATTTGGTATATCCACATTTCAGGATACATAATATTGTCACCATATATGCCTCGGTACTTGGTACTGCCAGGCAATGTATACATAAATTGCGACGTAATGCTTGCAGCTATAGTAACGTATATCGACGTCTTGTCCTTGTATTACGTAACTTTGGACAATCGAATGATAGATGACGCATGACGTTTTCAATATGTTATGTCACAGAGCTCTTCCTTGACGTGACCACTGATACTGAGGGTTGGTGTCACCGTGGGAAAAATTTCACTGACACGTCTTTGTGGCATTGGTTCTTCTGTTGTGACCAAAGGAGACGAGGTCTGAGTTCGAGATTGTGAGTTCAACAACACTGTCAGATCGGTGATAAAACCCAGTCTAGAACATCGCCACGCTGGGTGTTGGCAGTTGAAGTCGCCAGCGAATATGTAGAGGGCGCTGATAGATGGCGGTGTCGTTGTTTACCGTTTCATTCTTGGTGCATTGTGGACATTGACACTTTGAGTACTTTACACTAGGACGACGTGTCATTGGGTGTACGGCCCAGGAAGTGCGTGAAGTACGAGATAACAACGCGTTAGCAATCACTAATGGACGAGAGAGAGACCACGTTTCTAGTGCATGATAGGTTAACACGTTGAAGTTAATAATTGAACGGAATTCGACAATTTGCGATTTTTATTTAAAATTCAACGCTCAGTACTTTGTACTCACTGTATCGGACGTACGGACGTACTTATATTGGAGAATGCGAACGCTCGGTGGCATATTCTTTTTACCATGGATTCGAATATAGTGACGTCAAAACAGTAATCGTTACAGTGGTCGTCTTACGTATCACCGCGAACTCTCTGCTCATCGCTGTTCTCGTGAAATATACAGAACTACGCGAAGACCGCACTGCTCTCTCCATGATATCGCTCTAGGCGACGTAGACATCGGACTTACAGCCTGACCAGTCACTGCTGTGGTCTGTTCTCTTGAAATATACAGAACTACGTGAAGACCGCACTGCTCTCTCCATGATATCGCTCTAGGCGACGTAGACCTCGGACTTACGGCCTGACCAGTCACTGCTGTGGTCTGTTCTCGTGAAATATACAAAACTACGCGAAGACCGCACTGCTCTCTCCGCGATATCGCTCTAGGCGACGTAGACATCGGACTTACGGCCTGACCAGTCAGTGCTGTGGTCAGTTCAAGAGTTACACCAAGAGTGCAACATTTGACACTATACCTTCCCAAGATAAACACCTGTCGATGCACAGCCAGGCTTGGTAGCCTTGTCTAAGATGGTATCGGTATCGAAGCCGCTTAGGTACGAGCAGTTGCTCTCTAGAAATCGCTGCTACAGAATCATTGTCTCCACGTGGATCTTCGGCGCCGCTGTTGCTGCTTCAAAGTTAATTCTTAGTCCGACGTGGATTAGAAACGTTTGCTGGTTTACATTCGAGGCACACAACATAACAGTTTCTGCGTTGGACTTAGTGTTTTACCTAATCTCGTTAGTTTGTCCGAAACTGGTTCTCACCTACGCGAATGTGCGAATTTCCTCGTTGTCGTCCGAGCAGACAGTCAAGTCTCGGCGCAGGTGCAGTCGATCAGCAAAGGCGTCGACGAATCAGGAATGGTGACTCTAAAGGCGATTCGCTCTGCCAGAAACGTCCTCGGCATTTGTTTTGTAGCTCTGGCTCTGTGTAGCTCTGGCTCTTTGTAGTTCTGGCTCTTTGTAGCTCTGGCCCTTTGTAGCTCTGGCCCTTTGTAGCTCTGGCCCTTTGTAGCTCTGGCTCTTTGTAGCTCTGTCTCTTTGTAGATCTGGCCCTTTGTAGCTCTGGCTCTTTGTAGCTCTGGCCCTTTGTTGCTCTGGCTCTTTGTAGGTCTGGCTCTTTGTAGCTCTGGCTCTTTGTACATCTGGCCCTTTGTAGCTCTGGCTCTTTGTAGTTCTCGCTCTTTGGAGCTCTGGCCCTTTGTAGCTCTGGCTCTTTGTAGCTCTGGCTCTTTGTAGCTCTGGCTCTTTGTAGCTCTTGCTCTTTCAGTTATTGTGTGTGTTTAATTTTTTGCATATGATTATTCTTTACATCCTACACGATGAGCAAGTTGTGTTTAGTTTTTTTTCGCATTTGGTTGGTCTGGTGCAATTCGTTCTTGAACAGTTTTCTGTACAATGTTCTTCACGGCTCGACTCGACACAAACTGAAGGTCATGTTCACCTGTTTGTGCGAGTCTTGTTGTTATGGCTGAAGGCAACTCTATACAGAGATCTGTGATAACGACAGCGGAGATAAACCATCTCGTGTTCACCTGTTTGTACGAGTCTTGTCGTTGTGGCAGAAGACAACTCCAAACAGAGGTCGGTGACGACGACAGCGGAGATAAACCATCTCGTGTTCACCTGTTAGTACGAGTCTTGTCGTTTTGGCTGTAGATAACTCCATACAGAGATATGTGATGACGACAGCGGAGACAAACCATCTCGTGTTTAACTGTTTATACGAGTCTTGTTGTTGTGGCTGTAGACAATTCTATACAGAGATCTATGACGACGACAGCGGAGATAAACCAGCCGGTGTTCAACTGGTATTTTAATTAACTAATTTGTTGTTGTCGTGTTCGTTGAATACATCGCCGTTATCGGATCCTGATGTCTTGTGTCGTTTAAGTAACTATTGTTGTCGTGTTTGTTGAATACATCGCCGTTATCGGATCCCGATGTATTGTGTCGTTTAATTAACTATTAATTAACTGTGTTATCTTATTCACGATGGGTTAAATTAATCGAGGAAGGATTTGTATGAGTAGAAACTCTCAGGACTGTGGATGAACATTTGACAGGAAGAAGTGAATGTGATGACGTGAATGTGATGACGTGAATGTGATGACGTGAACGTGATGACGTTAACATGATGACGTAAATATGATGACGCGAATTTGATGACCTGAATATGAAGACGTGTATGTGATGACGTGAATGTGATGACGTGAATCTGCTGACGTCAATGTGAAGCCGTCAATGTGGCAACGCGAATGTGATGACGTCAAAGTTATGATATGAATGTGAATGTCATAGATAAATGTAAAAAGCATTTGTACATAATAATAATGCAATATATAAAATATACCTAAAACCGAAGCGGGCCTACGGGTAAAAAGTACAGTTCGCGATAATATCGCTTTAACTGTCTTTCGTGAATGACAAGAGACAATAAGGTCAACACTGTACGTCGTGGTTACTGGGACGACATTGAAGGTGACACCACTCTCGTCTCTAATGTGGACAATAAGGTCAACACTGTACGTCGTGGTTACTGGGACATCATTGAAGGTGACACCACTCTCGTCTCTAGTGTGGACAATAAGGTCAACATTGTACATCGTGGTTACTGGGACGACATTGAAGGTGACACCACTCTCGTATCTAGTGTGGACAATAAGGTAAACACTGTACATCGTGGTTACTAGGACGACATTGAAGGTGACGCTATTCTCGTCTCTAGTGTGGATCGAATTTGAGACTAATATTTGTATACATCATACTTGTACATACAGTGCTGTATAGATTTCGATCAAATTCACATAATTGTTGCCAACTGTGGAATATGACGAGTGAACGACAGATAGTAACACGTCAAGAAAAGCTGTTGAATAAAACTCGAACGAAACTGGGTATGACGAATATCTTATAACAAAAATGTGTTTTTGTGTGAGTGAGTGCGTGCGTGCGTGCGTGCGTGTGTGTGTGCTCGACAACTCTCCGTCATTCGTGCGGAGTCTCCATCATTTTGACATATACACAAAAATTAAATTTACGCCATATGATGTTCAAAGGACAACACATTTGTGATGAAATTATTTTTCTTATTATTCTTAACGATTCGTGCACATCCGTGAAAGTGTTCAATGACGCAATCGTCCAGGTGCCAGGAAGAGATGACATCAAGGGTTTATGTTTTTAAATTGTACAACCGTTATTTATTTTGACACACGCACACGCACACCCACACGGACACGCACTCGCACACCCACACCCACACGCACACGCACACACACACACACACACACACACACACACACACATATATATATATATATAAAATTATATACATACATACATACTTACATACAGACATACATACATGCATACATACATACATGCATACATACATACATACATACATACATACATACATACATACTTTTAAATTGTTAAAGTAATGTCCTAGAGTAGGAAACATAATTAGGATTCAACACATACATTTATCATGTATACATGAACAGTGTATTCATCCACATCTACATATATAATATATTATAATACAGAAAGAAAATTTAAAGTTTTTTCAGTGAATATTATATTCAGTCATGTCATTAATAAGAAGGCAATATACATTGTTTTAATATTATATTTGAATGCTTGCTCTGAGACAGACAATGCTATTTCAGAATATGTGTTCGAATAAAATTTATAGATACCTGATAAGGGCGGGCTGAAAATAAATGAAACAATTGTTGAACTCTTGATAATCCAATGGCTTCCAAGTCCACTTGCCACCTGTAGGTAGTTTTGGATGGCAGTCTTGTTAATTCCGTTGCCAGTACTGAAATAGCTTTCGCTGTTGCGAGTTGTCCGCGTGTCAACCACTGACGTCCACCTCTAACCACAAATTACCACCAACGCCTGCATTCATCGTGTTCAGATTTCGGTAAGCCTAGAGGGGCATCCCATTATCAATGGCGGATTAAGAGATTCGTGAGCCTTAGGCACAGGGTCATTTCGGTGGCTCTACATAGACCCACCACAAGGAATTGAAGTGAATCATTCACCCATCAAATTTACACATCTATATTGAACATGAACATAGATTACACGAATTAATAGATAAAACTAATACAAGCACAATACTACCTTGAAGGTCAACCATTGCAATATATCGCAGATATTGTCGTGATGTACGGCAACGATTGTCTAAGTCAACTTTAATATACCTAACGTATTTCACAGATTAATAATAATAATAATAATAATGAACACCCGTAGCGCCTATGCCATCACAAACCTGAGCTCAGAGGCGCAACAAACTAGAATCATTAAGATAGCCATGAACAGGAAAGTCATTATCAGAACAAGGGACCACCGACGCATATTCTAAATTTGACGTTGAGTATTTTCTTTGACAAAACAATTAATGATATCATCAACTTAGAGTGAACGCATCATCTCCGATTCAGTTGCCATAATTGAGAGTGCCGTCATGCGCGATTGACACGTCGTGGCACGCTGACAGTCATTGATATGTTTCACTATTGAGAAAAATCGCTTTTTTCTCCTATGGAAAAGGGTAGTGATTGTTCTGTTTAACATTCATAAATTTATGGGATAATGATTACATTGAACAATCATTATCACATAAATTTATTAACGTATATATATATACATATATATATATATATATATATATATATATATATATATATATATATATAATATATTTATATATATATATATATATATATATATATATATATATATATTTATATATATATATATATATATATATATATATATATATATATATATATATATATATATATATATATATATATATATATATATATATATATATATATATATATATATATATATATATATATATATATATATAATAATATATATACATATATACACACATAATTTATTATATATATATATACATTATAATTATATATATATATATATATATATACACACACATAATTTATTATATATATATACATTATAATTATATATATATATATATATATATATATATATACATATATACACACATAATTTAATATATATATATACATTATAATTATATATATATATATATATATATATATATATATACATATATACACACATAATTTATTATATATATATACATTATAATTATATATATATATATATATATATATATATGTAAACATTTAATAAATATAGAATAATTGTAATTGGCTTGTAAGCATAGTTATTACGTAAAAGTTTGTATCAGTTGATAAATTGTATAATATGTTGGTTTTCTTTTTGGCCCCCATTTGCCTAATGGGAGTATCCGTGACGTCATGACTTCATGACGTTATGTTTACGTGTAAATGCACTAAATAAGTACGTTAGAGTTTAATGTAATAACAATACGCCTGGGAGAATACTGCTCAACGTAATATATCAAATATCGTTCAGCACATTTACATAATTAAATAATGGCATTTCTGGGTTGCCCTTGTTTTGTCCCGATATGCGCCTTGGGAGAAAAATGTCAAGCGTGTCGGTAGTAATTCCTGCGACGTATTTTACGATGGTGAAACTGAACGTTATTCGTTGTCGCTGTTTCATAGCTCAGTTCTACCACAATCACAGCGCAGAAGGGTTGCCATTTTAAACGTAGGCATGCCAATACAGAGCGGTTTCTTCTTGTCATATCCATGCCTGTTGTCGACGTATGGAGAGCACATCGTCAGGTGTTTGTATGACGAACACCTCAGACACGAACTTAATAATCACACTGTGCACACACGCCTCTGAATCAGCTACCAGCTAATGACAAAATAGGGGTAACACCACGGTTATGCTTTCGAAAGTAGTGCCTAAAGATGCGGCAGTTAGCCGATTTCGGTTTTTTCATTTGCCAAGAAGCAACTGTATTCCGCCATCGGGTTTGAAGACGATTATGTGTTTGAGCGGTTGCATCCTCGAAGCACCCGTAGGCGTATTCGCATTTTGCGAAAACTGCCCGTTTTTAGTATAAGCGTGTTTGCGACATGACTAAAAGAGCTGGGGGAGGGCGTACGTGATTTAGACAAAACTTGTTCAGTTCATTTGTAACATAGTGTAACATAGTGTAACACAGTGTAACATAGTGTAACATAGTGCTGGTGGACGTCAGGGATGGCGATAATTTGCGATGCTCACCTATGGCCACTAATGGGAAACTCAGCTGTGGTCTGTGCCCAGTTACAGATCGGCAAACAAAAATTCAAATACCCAAGCAAAATCAGCCAGACAAATAGTCAGGATCATTAGAATGGTGTATTTCGAAATTTCTAAAATGTTCACTTGAAAGGAGGCAGGGTTATGTTTATCTAATGCTGCTTACAAAACGGTATCATTGGGTAAGAATCTGCGTCAGACCAAACGTTAATTACGTCACTATTGTTGTTGTAATACGTTGATCAATCGCCTCCAGCGGACAATAACAGTGGCACCGTCTCAAGACCATACATGCATGCCGGCGTTACACGTTACACGTTACACGTTACAGGCACGGACACAACCACCGACAAACATGCAGGAACGCCAGACCAAAATCAACGAATGATAGTGTTAATGTAGAGGCTTAGAGGCAACCAACCAACTTAACATGCAACAACATACACATGCGTTAATAGAAAGCACAACTAGTATTATTTGTTCTCCGGTCTTTGATTATGTGTAGTCGTTTCTGGTCGAAGTCTTGTAGACCAGTGTGACAAGTGTGACGCCAAAGAGGGCGATTTGTTGTTGTCGTTTCCCATGTGTTAAGATGGATGGAGCTGGACTTCAGCGTTGATTTTAGTAGGTCTTTGCATCTTTCTCTTTGGCTGCCTCTTGTTCGGCAACCGGTTTTCAGTTGGCCATAGAACAGCGCCCTGGGTATACGGTCATCAGTCATACGGATCAAGTGACCGAACCACCGGAGTTGTGCTCGTTTAATGTAGAACTCGATTCCACACGTTCGGCATTGGTCTATTACTTCAGTGTTGGCACCATATGATGTGATGCCTGATACCATGTGATGCCTGCTATCTGCCGTAGGCGTAGGCAGCGCTTGTGAAACTGATCTAGTCGTCTGATATGTCGTCGATATGGGGTTCATGCCTCACATCCGTAGAGCAGGGTTGTAAGTACGACGCCATGTTCATGTCAGAGGCGCTTGGCTAGTCTGCCGAAAGAAGCACTTGCCTTTCCAAGACAGGCAGAGATGTCATCATCAATCATTGCATTTTCGGACAACGTACTTCCCAGACAGATAATTTATCCACAACATTCAAGGTGACGTTGTTAATAGTAATATTTGGTGGTACATGATTGGTGTCAGGCTTTGATTGGAACATAACTTCCGTTTTCTTTAGACTGATTGTGAGTCCAAATCGGCGGGCTGCTTTAGCAAGAGGAGTACGACGCCCTGTCTGGAAGCCACATTGGCTCTCTGGTAGGACATTATCGGCTGTATGTTGTGCCAGCCGATTTAGCATAATCCAGGCGAGTATTTTGCCAGCTATGCACAGTAGGGATACGCCACGGTGGTTGTCGCAGATGGTTCTGCCACCATTTCGCTTGTAGATATGTACAAGCAATGCGTCTTTGAAATCCGGCGGGATGGATCTGCTGTCCCAGATGATGGTGAACAGTTTGACAAGTCGCTTAGTGAGGTTTAGTCCTCCGTGTTTGTATATTTCTGGAGTAATTGCATCTGAACACGCAGCTTTTCCACTGGTCAGTTTCTTTATCGCTTGAGTGGTTTCCGCGATATTTAGACGTGCTTCTAGTTCATAGATGATTGGATGTTGTGTTGCTTCATCGAGTGCTGCCAATGAGATGAATGATGGTTGGCTTAACACATCATTAAAATGTGCAGCCCATCGTTTGAGAATTTCACTTCGATCTGTAAAACGTGTTGTTCCGTCGGCATTCATGAGTGGTGCCGCCCCACTTGACTGGTTCCCATACACTGCTTTGACGCCGTCATAGAAACGTTTCGCGTCCTTCTGATCAGATGCTTGTTGAATCTCAGTAGCTCTATCAGAACACCAGGCCTCCTTCATAGCACGTAGCCTGGCCTGTGCTTGCGCTTGTATTTGGCGATAAGGTGTTGCTTTCGATGGCGAATTCTTGTCGTTTATCCATGCGAGATGTGAAATGTTCATGTTGCCGAGAATGTTCATTGCCTCTGTGTCATTTTCGTCGAACCAGTCTCTGTGCTTGCGCTGGGTAACACAGAGTATTTCATGCGTTGCTACGTATAGGGTGTCTCTCAGACGTGCCCATTCGGTGTCAGCATCGATATCTTCCTCGAATATGGTGTTAAGTTTTTTCGCTATTTGCTGTTGGACGGTTAACGACTTGAGTTTTTAAACATCAAGCTTTTCCGTGGTTTTGCACTACATCTGTGCCTGCTGGGTTGTACATTCAGGCACATTTGGCTTCTTATCATTCTGTGATCAGACCAGCAGTCTGTGCAACGCATGGCCCGTGTCTTTCTTACATCATGGATGTCGCGTTGTCTGATTATGATGTAGTCGATCAGATGCCAATGTTTTGAGCGTGCATGCATCCATGATGTTTTGTATTTTCCGCTTGTTGAAATAAGGTGTTTGTGAGTACAAGTTGAAATTCAGCACACATTGTTAGATGGAGGGACCCATTCGAGTTCTCATTTCCAACAACATGGTGTCTGATGACCCTTTCCCATGCGGTGAGGTCGCTTCCTACTCGTGCATTGAAATCTCCTAGGAGAATCAGTTTGTCGTGGCGAGCTGTTTTACGAATGATCGTTTTCAGATGTTCGTTAAAAAAACTTTCTTTTTGTTCGTCCGGGTAGGTCATGGTTGGCACATATGCACTGATGATGGTGGCATGTCGATCGTCAGATAACCTGATGCGCATTACCACGAGCCGTTCGTTTATTCCTTTAGGCAAGGTGTCCATGTATCGAATATGAGTTGACGTTACCGCGAATCCTACACCGGCTAGTCTGGGCTCATTATCTGATTTGCCAATCCAGAAAAAAGTGTATCCGGCACCCTTCTCGATAAGTTGTGATTCGCCTGGTAGTCGTGTTTCACTTAGAGCGGCAATGGTGATGTCGACTATTGCTACTGTTGTCCTGAAGTGTTCTCACATTCCAGGTGCATATATTAATCTTGTATAGTTTCTTGTGTTTTCGACCGCAGTGTTGGATGAGTAGTGGTTTGCGGATAAGCCTGGCTGGAGCCAGCTTTGTTTAAGGATTTTTTTTATATCTCCTCCAATTGGAGAGAGCAGTGTTGCCCTTAAGGAAGGCTGTTCTGTCGCCCTAGCGGGACACGGACGTCATTGTGAACTCCATGTCAGTGATAAAACAACCTTCACACAAGGGTCGCCATACGTGTAGGGTCGTGACTAAGAACTCCCAGCGGCATATTCCCCCTCCGCAGGACTTTTGTGGTGTGATAGAGGAAGAAAGGAGAGAGAGAGAGAGAGAGAGAGAGAGAGAGAGAGAGAGAGAGAGAGAGAGAGAGAGAGAGAGAGAGAGAGAGAGAGAGAAAGGATGGTATTGACCCTATACCTGCGCCAGAAAGTTTAAGGTGGAGTAGATTTGCGCAGATCTATCCCACACGCTTTATCTAGTGGCTCAGTTTGGGCGAGACGACTAGAGGGGAGATCGACTGCAGGCAGTGGCCAACCGTGTTCTGTAAACATCAAAACTGCCCTGTACACGCTCTGTACACATCCGTGCAGCCCTGTACCTGCTCTGTACACATCCATGCTGCCCTGCACATGCTCTGTACACATCCATGCTGCCCTGTGCATGCTCTGTACACATCCACTCTGCCCTGTACATGATCTGTACACATCCATGCTGCCCTGTACATGATCTGTACACATCCGTACTGCCCTGTACGTGCTCTGCCACGCAAGAGCGTCACGCATTTTAATGGGTAGACGTCCCCAGTTCGCTGCCTCGACGCAGCTAACCCGCACCCGTTTAGCCAGCCGAGGCTGTTGTCCGGGGATGGGCCGAGGCTGTTGTCCGGGTATTGGCCGCCGCGGTCTTTAAGCCCGGCGCACACTGGCGGATCGGCAGCGCGGTGACACCTCACGAGGCCAACGGCTGAGCTACATTTCCTATCACCGTTGCCCGCAGACGAGTGAATGTAGCTCAGCTGCATACGCGGTCGTCACTACCAATTGCGCCCACAATGCTTTGTGCAGTTCCCTCCCGAAAATAACATTTCATTAACTCTACCTTATATCTAAATAATAAAAATATAAAAACTAAATCACGAATATTGATACTAATAATACACACGTACAGATTTGGTCAAATACCTTTTTAATAGTTCATAAAATTTATACACATTGTGAACTGCGTGACATGACAGTTGAAAAGGATATGTTTGTAACGTATATATAACATATCCTGAAAATACAATTTAAAATATCATGAACAAGAATCAATTGTACAATCATCATAAAAAACACAAAGTCAATATCTTTCACAATCTTGAACAACAGGTAGCTTGTCTTCAGAGATTGACTCAGACAGAAACTCGTTGGACGCTGCCATTTGGTTAATACATGATCGCGGTACGTGAAATCATTGGCTAGATTACTTTCGCTGCTGAGCTGACAGCTCATGTTGCCCGCAGACGAGAGAATCGGGCTTACGCGGTGCTGGTAATTTCAAACACGTCGGATAATCTTTCCCCCGGCTCGCGAGGCCACCTGCTTAGCTAGATCACCCGCACACGAGCAGATCGGCCGCAGAAACGCGTCATGAGCTGTCGCCGCGCTGCCGATCCGCCCGTTTAGCCAGCCGAGGCTGTTGTCCGGGGATGGGCCGAGGCTGTTGTCCGGGGATGGGCCGCCGCGGTCTTTATGCGGCTACTTGGAGCCATATGTGCGAGTTGAGTGGTTTGGGTGGACCAATGCTGCCAGCCAACCAACAAGGATGCGTCTGCCTGGCATGCAAAGGTACTCCCATCTCGCCCCAACCCAACACCCCCATACCATTAATAAATGTTGCAACAAACATTTTTCTTCTTATACAAATATAGACAATGCAATACTGAGCCTGGCGTTTCTATTGAATACTGACGACGCGATGGTAATTGCCCTGCAGCATTTGCACGTCAAGGAAAAAAATGCCTCCGAAAAAGACGTTTTTGTTTCAATGATGCTAACAATGAGTATTGTTGGAAAATTTTCAGATTTCAAAAAGACGATCGGCGTCGACTGAAGTGCGTCGACCGGGTGTTCTATTTATGTATGTGGGGTACAAACATTAATTAGCGCCTGCACCCGCTCACCCGGATTCTACCACGGCTTTCTAACCAGGCGCCCCGGGAAGACCGGGCGTCTCTTCCACTTAACGATAAGCCGGTGAACCGACCTGTAATAGTGTACATGTTAAGCGGTGGCAACTGTAATTCCACTGCCCCAACCCCAACATTCACCTCAAAATCGTTTTTGATTGTCAGAACAATATTGTCATTAAATACACTGGTCGGGGCCAAATTCACTTTACTTAATAGAATTAGCCGTTTTCATAAAAATCTTAAGTAATAGTTGTACAAGAGCTATTTATTTAGAAATAACTAACGTTTATTTCATCGACTGAATGCAAACTAATTGCTAGGAAATTTGTTTTGAGCGAAATAATTACGATTATCGAACAACGAAAAACTTTCGCAAAATGATTTTATTGGTAAAATTCACTGTACGGTAAGACGGAACGCGTTAACTACGTGAACACTACGGGCCGTTCGTCAGCGTAATTACATCAACCTTCATCGATGTGTCGCACTAGTCATGGTTCCATACCAAAATATGGCAGAAAAACCTGTTTTCCTAACTGTTTTCTTCGAAAACTATGACTTTGTTCGATGCTAACACTTCCAAGGACCGACACGCCATACATCCGAATAGTGACGTATGCGATGCAATGTCCAGCGATATCCAAAAAGGGGACGGATTTGTCGGCCAGGCGGATATGACCATGTTTACTATAAATGCATTCGCTTTCAGGGGTAAGACCACAGCGCAGTATGGCATTAACGTTTTGCCTGATTATAAGAAAACTAGACCACAACAAAATCTTAACAATTTCACAGCCACCGCCATCATATTATTGATATTCTAAATAGTTGTGTCAAAGTCACACACGCCTAGCTCTTCAACCGCGTTGACCTTAGTTAGCAAACGCGTCTACCCTCCGGTATCGGCGGTTTTTGCCACATATTAATACGCCTATCGGTGTACCACAAAATACCTACGGGTCTTCGAATCCGCTTAATACTGCAACATCTCACTACCAAAGGTCGGACATTTCAAACGTTCCAACCTTGCTGGCTGAATACAGTTCTTTTTTGGCAAATAAAATCACTGACATCGGCTAAATTGCGTACATTTAGGCACTATATTCGAGTGAAATATATCCGGAAGTCTAACTGTTGTTTGACCTTTTGAATGACGCGACGAAAACTCCGGTGCCGGAGTCTTTGTCCGTTAACATCGAGAGCTAACAGCGCTCCTCGGATGTTCCCCGGCCACAGGCAGTCGGCCGAGCGACGAAAGTATCAACGCAAGAGTTCGCCCCATCGTGTTGCTTGTCTGCCGACGATACGTGCGGCGTCAGCTTCACGTATTCTCGGGTCTCAGTTGGCTTCAAACAGCGAACTAAGCCGGAGAAACTGTTCCCTACTAATGCGAGTCGAATGTAGACAAATACGGGTAAAACATGTCTGATGCGGAAAGACACAAAAGTAAAAGTTGAAATATACTTAAGCGCGAACACCTGCGACATCTGGCGGGCCGTTGGTCACCTCGGTCCGCTACCAAATCGGCCAACCAGCAGTGTGTCGTGTGTTGTATGTGTGTGTATGTGTGTGTGTGTGTGTGTGTGCGTGTGCGTGTGCGTGTGCGTGTGCGTGTGCGTGTGCGTGTGCGTGTGCGTGTGCGTGTGCGTGTGCGTGTGCGTGTGCGTGTGCGTGTGCGTGTGCGTGTGCGTGTGCGTGTGCGTGTGCGTGTGCGTGTGCGTGTGCGTGTGCGTGTGCGTGTGCGTGTGCGTGTGCGTGTGCGTGTGCGTGCGCGTGCGCGTGCGCGTGCGCGTGCGCGTGCGCGTGCGCGTGCGCGTGCGAGTGTGCGTGTGCGTGTGCGTGTGCGTGTGCGTGTGCGTGTGCGTGTGCGTGTGCGTGTGCGTGTGCGTGTGCGTGTGCGTGTGCGTGTGCGTGTGCGTGTGCGGGTGCGGGTGCGGGTGCGGGTGCGGGTGCGGGTGCGTGTGCGTGCGTCAAAATAAAAATAACGGTTGTACAATTTAAAAACATAAACCCTTGATGTAATTAAGTAGTCACGGCGTAGGCCTCCATATTGTAGGCTAAAGGTTGTTTTGTTGGAAAAGGAAAGCAGAGAGGGAATAGCATGTTAATGCCGTTGCATTTTTATTACATATGTACTTAAGATTTGCATTAGCTGCGTAGCTTTACAGTGGGACACTATTGTTTGCCCACATTAAGCGTTGACGTTTGTAAGTAGGTAGAAGACAAATACAAATTGTTTCTACTCTAAGAAAATCAATATAATATATGATCTCGATATTAATGTTTGATAGGAATTTCGAGCATTTTTCGACCACGTTGATGACTTAATTAAAATGACCCTCATATTTCCAAATAAAGTTTTTTGATTCCTTATTTTTGTCAAGTCAATAAGTTACGGCAATTTTACGCATGAACCAGTTATTCATAGTCACGTTACTGTTTGATTTGGCAACGTGTGGATAACTTCGACCTTGCTCGCTCGAAATACTAAATTATTGCCATTGACATTATCGGTGTGTCGTCGTCAGAAAACCGTGCGTCGATTGAATTTGCACACGTTTCAGTTACGCGAAGTTCAATGTTATCGTCGTGTGGCGCTGTTGGCGATCGAAGCGTTTTAATTGTACAAGGAGCATCCGCTGCAATATATTTACATTATTTCCCTGAAATCGGTCTATTCTATGTCTGCATTTGCCAGAATTTCCACAACATCAAAATGCATTCATATAGTAAGCTCTTAACCCGAAAAGGGTTGACAAAAAGACAAAATGATTTCTCCGAGGTTTACTGACTTTCTCCCGTATGAGTATTTGTTGTAATAATTATTTTGTTCTACTGATAGTCGCCGCTGACTTACGACGGCGACTACAGCGATGTGTTGTAAGTAAAACAATATTGTACGTTGCATATAATCCATTTGTGTCATGGTCTTTCATGGCTAGGAATTGTCACTAAATGCATCGACAACATAACATACTCATACCTTATGACGATTCTAATCGCAGGATCCAACTGATTCCTCCATGATCAGATCTTTAAAATCAAATATTTGTATATCATATTTTCCGGTTCCATTAGTTATTGTCAAAGGAGATTCATAGTCGTATATTATTGCCTGGGTAGACCAGAATTTGTCTAGTTTGTTTTTAAATGAGTTAATTGATCTAGCTTGCATTACATAGTTTGGGAGACTATTCCATTGTTCAGCCACGCTAAGAGGGAATGCATTTTTTCTAAAATATTTTAAGGGAGTGTCCTCTATTTACTGATCTTAGTGTCACATCCTCCCATGTCAGGAGGTATGGTGCAGATTCATTATCGTATAGTTCGTGCTTTATTTTATAGACTTCTATCATGTCTCCTCTTAGCCTTCGGTATGCTAATGTGGGTAGCTTCAGTAATGTTAGTCTTTCTATATATGACAAATACCTCATACCAGGAAGTTCTTTATGTTTCGCACATACATCCCAATACAGAGTACTTTTGAATATACGCAATATCACAATAACCGAAGATTGTCAGCGAACAGTTTTCGTTATACTGACTAAAGGTTGGCTTTTAGTCAGTACAACTAAAATAATGACAATAAAGTCCTGCCGTTTTAAAATTGTAAAAAAAGTCGTTGTAAATAAAGTTTTTGTAAAAAAACATGCTTTTAACATCATAACATTTTCGAGGTCACTCCTTTATGGTGAAATCGTTATTGTCATCACATTGCCTTAATCAATGTCATCACATTACATTATCGTAGTCACGTCGTTGTCGTGACGCATTCAATGTCATTACGTTGACGTAGTCACGCCGTTGTCGGAGTCGCCCCATTGTTGTGACGTATTCAATGTTATAACATTGTTGTAGTCACGTCGTTGTTGTGACGTATTCAATGTTATAACATTGTTGTAGTCACGTCGTTGTTGTGACGTATTAAATGTTATAACATTGTTGTAGTCACGTCGTTGTTGTGACGTATTCAATGTTATAACATTGTTGTAGTCACGTCGTTGTTGTGACGTATTCAATGTTATAACATTGTTGTAGTCACGTCGTTGTTGTGACGTATTCAATGTTATAACATTGTTGTAGTCACGTCGTTGTTGTGGCGTATTCAATGTTATAACATTGTTGTAGTCACGTCGTTGTTGTGACGTATTCAATGTTATAACATTGTTGTAGTCACGTCGTTGTTGTGGCGTATTAAATGTTATAACATTGTTGTAGTCACGTCGTTGTTGTGGCGTATTAAATGTTATAACATTGTTGTAGTCACGTCGTTGTCGTGACGCATTCAATGTTATAACATTGTTGTAGTCAAGTCGTTGTTGTGACGTATTAAATGCCATCACATTGACGTAGTTACGTCGTTGTTGTGATTTGTTCATTTTCATCACATTGTCGTAGTCATGCCGTTGCCGTGACGTATTCAATGTCATCATATTGTCGTAGTCACGACGTTTTTATTACGAATACAATGACATCACATTTTCATAGTCACACCGTTGTCGTGTCATCATATTGGCGTAGTCACGCCGTTGTTGTGACGTGTTCAATGCCATCACATTGGCGTAGTCACGTCATAGTTGTGACGTATTCAATGTCACAATAATGTCGTAGTCACGACTTTGCCGTAATGTATTTAATTACATCACAGTGTCGTAGTCACGCCGTTGTTGCAACGCATTCAACGTCATCATACTGCACGTCGTTATCATCACCTCGTCTTTTTCACATTTCACGTCATACCGTCGTTGCGAGGTAATATTTATAAGGACGTTGACGTCATCGTGACGTATTTAGAAGTGGCAGTGGTAGCAATACCTCAGCGAAGGTCGAAGGTTTATCGCATGTGCCGTCGTAAAACCGTAAGACAGCTGACGGTTCCGCGTTCAAGCGGCATATTATAAATCAGTGCGTAATCTGATTATGGTCGTTCTTGCAGTGGTTGCAAGCTCAAAAAAACACGGCCTGACGGGATGACTGCACGTTTCGGCAGACACGGCCTGACAGGCTGACAAGAAGGTCCTGCAGAAACGGCCTGACGGGCTGACTACAAGTCCCGGCAGACACGGCCTGACGGGCTGACCACATGATCCCACAGACTCGGTCTGACAGGCTAATCATTGAATTGCACGTAATGTCGGCTCTTGCTGCATGACGGCAAGTGACGTCATTGTACCGGGGCGGTCCATTCTACGACAGATCGCCACAAATAGTTGACCACCAAATTCGAATACTTTAAGTGGAAATACCTATGTGTAGAATCAGGTTGAGTGAAAGGGATTGATAAAGCTTCGTGAAGAGATTAGTGTCTGATGACATAAGAGGCAATATATTGTGTCGATGCAAAACAATCGCATGTCTCTGTGTTGTCCGCGTGCTGTCGCCTTTTCTGACTGTTTCGTAGTGTGGGTTGCATTTCTACATGAACAACGCAGTTGGTACGTAAAGCGTACGGTGCGAAAGGTACATATGAACAACGTCGTCTACTGTGAAAGTCAGTGAAACAGAAGCCAACACCTGCGTAACAACCAACTACGAACAATTTACAAGTGAAACCATTCCAGAACGGGAAACTGACAGCTGACTCCATCGACCTCGACGACGTCGCTACGTGAGTGGAGTATTGACCAGCCACGGCGGGCGTTTCGGACACCTGTTGAATGCGTTTAGAGGCAGTTGTATGAAAATGTGGAGCTCTAATCTGCCAGGCTCCGGTGGTAGATTTAGCCACCGTAGCTACGCCGCCTTTAAGAAGCGAATTGTACAGCCGCAGTCGGCAGCGAAACCAAGCAATATCGGCGTGGATTATCGGTGTATAAAAATGCGCCCAAATTCAATTAACCATCGTTGCTGTGAACAGATGCAGTTATAGATCAGTCAAAGGTTTGATCAATCGAAGCACAACACGCGAAGTCGGACCGTCAGGAGAAGACGGCAACGAATATAATTCCTACTTCTCTCTGACGTCGCTTCGATTGCCACGCAGAGCCAGTCTGACAACACACCTCTTTGTACGTCAGTCATCACGTAGGAGGCGGGATCGGCGGTTGAGTTTGAGTGACTGACGTCGCGCCTTCACGGAGCCGGACCCGCTGTTCGCTCGCCGCGTCGTCGCCGTAGCGAGCTCGAGCGCCGCGCGCAAGTACATAGAGACGGGCTTTGAAGCTTCACTTTAGTCGCCCGCAGTATTCGAGTCGCGCGTGTTGTCTCTGTCCAGCACGATTTGTCATTGTGGACTGCAGGTATCACGAGAGTGTTGCGACGATGACGGGGCACGCAAACAGCTCGTGGAATATGTCGGACGGCCCGGTCGACTACCAGCTCGAGCGCAGTTGTGAACTTTACTCATTCATCATCTACACGGTCTTCGTCGGAACGCTCGTCGTTGTTGGCGTCATCGGAAACAGCTTCGCTTTCGTCGTCTTCTGGAAGGAAAGCATCAAGTCGTCGGCGTTGTTTCTCTTCCAGTGCCTGTCGCTCATTGACTCTGTACTGTTGTTGACTGTCTTCCCGGTGTACTCGATGCATTCGTTCGTCGTCTACACGGGCTGGCTGCAGGGGTACAAGGCCATACACCCCTACGTACTCGTATACTTGTGGCCTCTGGCGAGTACAGCTAGCACGGCCTCGATATGGGTGACCGTACTGGTCGCCGTCACCCGTTATATCGCCATTTGTTCGCCGTTGAGGGCGTCGCGGTGGTGCACCGTCTCGAAGGCGAAGAAGCAGCTGGCCTTCGTGCTTCTATCCGCTGTTCTGTTTAACATCCCGCACTTTATCGCGTATCGCGTCATGTACGTTACGTATGACAATGGTAAGACGTACAGTGCAGCAGCTACCTACTCGGGGCTTCTGTCATATAAACTATACCACATAGTATATGACAACATCCTGTACTTTATATTCAGCCTGGCCCTGCCCATATTCATCCTGATGTTGCTGAACATTCGCATGATCATAGCGTTGAAGGCGTTCCGCCGGACGCGGATAGAGATGCAGAGTGTGCGCCAGCAGCAGGACAACAATATCACATTCGTTCTCATAATCGTCGTCACCGTAGTCATCTTCTGCCAGGTGCCGGCGCTCATCAACCATGTGATGTGGAACGTGGCGCCTGACGAGACGAGACAATGCGGCGGCTTCCAGTTCTACCTGCGACACATCGCCAACGTGCTCGTCATATTTAACTCGGCCATCAACTTCGTTATCTACGTCCTCTTCAACAAACGCTTCCGACATGTGCTCATCCAGACGGCGTGCTGCCGGGCGACATAGAGAACGGCAAGTCGACGGGAAACAGTCGGCTTATCGACGGCGACTACAGTCCTTGTAGACGAGCCGATAAAATACCGGTTGAGACAGCTTTAACATGTTGTGGGATGCCCTGTGACATGTGCATTTTATTGGACGTTGGCATAATGCCGTACGTTTGCTGGTTTGGTGAGAACAGGCCGTCTACAATGTTAAAGTGCATATTATTAAAATAATTGTTTTTTACAAACAAAAGTAAGCAATATGTACGACATACCCTCTTGGTGGTTGATACACAATGTAATTGCTCAATCGGGCGCCATCTGGATGGTGTTGTATGTCAATACAATATGATCTACTTCAGTACATGGATGCAGTTGCGATTTCATATCTGCACACGCGTGGATGGCGGCGGAACTATTGTTTACGTTTTCACGCAAACAAAACATTTAAAAAAATGGAATATTTGCGATATGATCCTCCCCCTGATCATCGGAGGCGGGGGTGGAGTAGCACAAATGATAGGTCAAACAATGTGTAGAAAAAATTAAGAAAGCTCACATTGTAATGTTGAAAACATAAAATATAACAAATTACGGCGATCTTCTTGTTCGTATTATTCTAATATGACGTGTTCGGTATATAACAGGAGTGACGTAGAAGTAATTTGTTTAACGGACAGCTTTTGGTAGGCGGATATAGTGACGCCGAACAGAACTGTCAATTTCGACTTACATGTGAACGCTGCTAGAATATTATGTTTACATAATCACGTAACGTTTTGACCGCCATTGTTCTACAATAAAAATTTTTTTTGAGAAAACAACATTAAATGTGTCCTTTGTATGACGTCTTCAAAACGATCACGTGTTTTCTTCGTATCTAGACGAAAATAATTAAGCGCCATATTCCACGGGTTGTTGTGTCCACCAGTGTGTTCGATGACAACCTCGCTATAATGATAGTGTTCTTGGACAACATCACAATAGTGACTGTGTTCGTGGACACTATCGCTATAGTGATTGTGTTCGTGGACAAACTCGCTATAGTGATTGTCTGTGGACAACCTCGCTATTGTGACCGGGTTGTTGTTGTTTTATACGAGGCAATACAGCCTGAGACATGGACACTTTCTTCTCGGTGGATCGGTGCTGGGCAGTCGGGCCGTGTAGCGTAATCGGAAGCCACGGAGTTTTCATTGGCTGTTCTCGTGCGCGTGCGCGAGTGCGTGTACGTGTGCGTGCTCGTGCTCGTGCTCGTGCTCGTGCGCGTGCGCGTGCATGTGCGTGTGTGTGCGTGTGCGTGTGTGTGTGTGTGCGTGCGTGCGTGCATGATGGGATTTCGGTGGGGGAGATTGAACTCATTGTTGGCGTACTGGACAATAATATACTACTAAATGAGAGCCTTTGTACAATTTGGTGCACAATTAAAATATATATTTCCATGTAAGAGATCGCAACGTATTTTGAATAAAACAATTTAGTGTTTCAGCTATATAAATCGCATTAGTCATCCGTAAGATACGAGAATCTCTTACCACCAGTGTATGCAAAAGTTTGATCCATGAACTGGTAACATCACGGCTTGACTATGGCAGTGCGATGCTATTTGGAATAACCGATCGCCTCCTGCACCGTCTGGAAATGGTTCAGCGGTCAGCGGCTCGCGTTGTCATGCAGATTAGACGGGGTGATCGGCAGTCCAAGACAACAATACTGCGGCAACTACACTGGCTGCCCATTAAGAGACGGATTGAGTATAAGATACTCGTCCTTGTGCACAAGGCACTCTACGAAGGCACACCAGAGTACCTTGCCGCACTGCTGCACCAGTACGCACCAAGACGCTGCCTACGCTCTGCCGGCGGGCTACTTCTCGACGTGCCACGAGTCAACCTAGAACGTTTCGGCCGCCGAGCATTTGCCTGCGCTGGCCCCACGCTGTGGAATAAACTGCCTGCCAAAATACGTGGCAACCACCCGCAATTCAAGAAGCTACTAAAGACATTTCTTTTTTCCACTTAATGGGTTTTACCGCTTTGATATTGCATTTTTAATGATCTTATTACATATTATCAATCCTATTTATGTTCTGTACTATTGATGATATTAGCGTTTTATTTCCAATTTAAGATTTATTTTTTATATACAGATGCCATGAAATCAGTATACTTTTTCTTAAAATAATTTACACACGCGAACATTCTGCATAGTTTTTAACATTTTATACAGCGCATGTATTATTATTATTATCACTATTATTTTACATACAAGTTTGTATCGTGTGAACTGATATCTGAACACACCCGTGAACGGGGCAGTAGCCCCGGATTTGATGGTGTAAAAATAAAGTTGTATTATTATTATTTATTATTAATAATTGAACGGAATTCAACAATTTGAGTGTTTTATTAAAAGTTCAACGTTCAGTACTTTGTACTCACTGTAGCGTACGGACGTACTTCTATTGGAGACTGCGAACACCCGGTGACATATTCTTTTTACCGTGGATTCGATCGAATATAGTTACGTCAAAACAGTAATCGTTACAATGATCGTCTTACATATCACCGTGAACTCTCTGCTCATCGCTGTTCTCGTGAAATATACAGAACTACGCGAAGACCGCACTGCTCTCTCCATGATATCGCTCTAGACGACGTAGACATCGGACTTACGGCCTGACCAGTCAGTGCTGTGGTCTGTTCTCGTGAAATTTACAGAACTACGCGAAGACCGCTCTGCTCTCTCCATGATATCGCTAGTAGTAGGTAAGTCGTTTACGATGAGCAAGAGCGGTGGTAACTAAAAATAGACACTGGGGAAAAAACCACATATCGCTGACGTAGCGGTTAATTGGGGAAAACCCACCTGTCGCTAACGTGACGGTTAGTTGGGGAAAATCCACATATCGCTGACGTGGCGGTTATTGAGTACGGTATCAATGAATGAGATAGCTAATCAATCAGGGTTTAGTACGTTATCGGTGAATGGTATAAAGAGCTGTGATTCGTCGGTTATAGTTTCATAAAAGTTATGCGTATGAGTTTCATAAAAATCGTGGATGATTAATGAGGTAAGGAGTCTGAATGGCTCGTGTGTCCATCTGGAGGGAGGTGGGTATATGCTCGCGTTTCGGGCTACATACCATGTTAGGAATGCGGTCGTGTTGTATTCCGTAATATGACACCACTCTGCCGCGTTCCCGAAAGAACGCATTAAGGCGATACTAACAGCTGACTAGTGGATTTTGGTACTCGAGAAATGCGCGTTTTAAATAACCTGGCTATATGTAGTCATATTAGCGCTGTAGTTAAAGCGCTGGTTCGCCCACTGGATGTATGCAAGTCTGAACAAGTTGAACGATAAACCCGTCATTTGCATAATGCTGTGCAGTAATTTATTCGATGCCAGCAATCATGAAATTCGGGTTTCATTATTGTTATTTTTTGTCGTTTCTCTCAGAAGAGTAGACCACCTGACGTCCTTTAGTTGTACGTTAACGCTTTTAGGCTAAGTAATTACCAAACACAGCTATAATAATTATATTAATGAGTTTAGCTAAGTAATTACCACATTTAGCTATAGGTTAACGCTTTTAAGCTAATAAATTACCACATTTAGCTGTATGTTAACGCTTGTAAGCTAAGTAATTACCACATTTAGCTGAATGTTAACGCTTTTTAACTAAGTAATTATCGCATTTAGTTGCATATTAACCCTTTTTGGCTAAGCAATGACCACATTTAGCTGTATGTTAATGCGTTTTAAATAAGGAATTACCACATTTAGTTGTATGTTAACGCTTTTTAACTAAGTAATTACCATATTTCGTTGCATGTTAACGTTTTGAAACGAAGTATTTACCACATTCACCTGAATGCTAAGGTACTCGGGAAATACGCGTGATAAATAACAGGGTTTTCTGTAGTAATATTAGTGCTGTAGTTAAAGCGTTGGTTCGCACACTGGACGTATGCAAGTCTGAACAAGTTTAACGATAAGCCAGGCAGTTGCACTTAAATCTATCTAAGCTAGGTTCTGTGAAGAAAAGAACAAACTCTGCGTATGATTATAATATATTTGTTATAACTAACCAAACACTACAAGAAGTACATAACAATTAATTATGAACATAATCGTCAGAATAATTAGTTATATAACCAAACAACACTACAAGTATTACATAATATGATTATGAATTATTATTGTAATACCACGCCTTTCGGGGCACGCTACAGCAGAAAGGTTTGCACTTAAAACACTGGGCGAGGTAAGTACAAACACATAGACCAACGAGTGGACTGTGGACTCCGGTTGCCTTAGCAACGAACGGGGTGCGGCTAGCGCTGTTATGATCGATGTGACAACCTGCATAGTTGTAAGAACTGCATGTGGCACGTATAGTTTATGTTTGTTTTGGTACACTTGCATGGTATAACCAAGCTTAGTTAATTGTGGTACACTTTAATTTGCTAACTGTATATACGAGCGTCATAACATTATGGCGTTAGCCTTGTGATAGTTCTGTCATTTTTTAAACTGTATGACATTTATCTACCATTTTCTAAACCATGTGTAATTTTTGATATACCATTTTTATTGAATGTATAACAGATTGCCGCACCGGGTATCTGGTCATATGATACCGTTTCATGGTGGCGTATCGAAATTAAACCGTTCACCTTGTATCTTATCAACTAGAAGTATAAAAGCAGTCACCCAAACAATAAATGTTGACAAGTCTGGAATTTAACCGACATCCTGTTAAAACTGACACAATTTTAAATTTTCTTACAAAGTTATGGCATGTTTGGTTTAAAAAATCAAGCAGTTATGTGAATATTTGTTGGAAAATAAACTCATTGATCTGTCATCATGTAGTCTTCGACAACAGAAATGATTGTCTATGAGTGTAACTATATCATATTTTGTCTGATTAAAGTCATAACGAGTTTACCTGGAATCTTCTGAGTGAAGTGAGTTCTTTCTATTACCGTGGTTACTGATGTCATTAAGCTAACCCTGAACGAAGTAGGGGGACGCTTGTGACTAGGTAACTAACGGTATAGACGTAAGAAATGAGACACTTAATTATGTAAAATCAGCTTGTTTATATAACAACATCAGAAACACAGCTGAATTTTATAACACGGCTCACAACACAAGTTTCTACCCACACATGGTGTGTGTAAGTATATAATGAACGTGCATGTTGTCACAAGTATACGTCACATCGTGTCATTGCATGCCACTTCCATGTCATCACACGTCACTTGATGTCACTACACGTCACACCATGTCATCACACGTCACACCATGTCATCAAACGTTACATCATGTCATCCTACGCCACATCGTGTCATCAAACGTTACATCCAGGATCCCCATAAGGCACGAGGACCTCCCATAAGAAAGAAAAATGTAAGCTTGGGTGGTCCCACATTTTATGAAGTTGATTTTCTACAAAAAGGCACTAATATCCATTATAGTGCCTGGAAAGAAGATGTTTAAGAAGAATTTTGTTTCGGGGGGTGACCAATATAAGTTTACCAAGCATTGCCTGGTCTTCTGACCTAATATGTCACGAACACTTGCAAGTTGTCTGTCTACCATAGCTTGCTTAACGAGTCTGGTTCGTTGTATCCCTGAGCTCTGCTCTCTGAGGCTGAATATGTAGGCTCTATGGAAGTGTCATGATTATTATTATCATAACTGTGTTGATGCTAATGTATAATATACATTTATATTTGTGATATACCTCATACACCTTTGTATAGTGTTAGAGCATAACTATTATTATTGTTGTTGTTGACTAGTTGTTGACACACGTCACATCGATGAGTGGCCCGCGCTGTGCTGTCGAACGCTACGACGTCGCCAGCAGGTCGCCACCATGAAGACAAACTGAAGCTGTGTCTGTCTGCGACTACGGGTCCACAACAAGTCCCAGAGTTTCTGACGTCGGAGGAACACCTCGTTCCAGAGTCTATAATGAATTTATTGCACGTGTGTTCAGGATGGCGATATTACCACTTATATTCTTCTCCCCCAGTACTATTCGACTTTGGAACTCCCTCCCTTAGATGCACACAAAATTGAACTTTATATAAGATATTATTTTTGTGTTCACCTATTGGTCTGCCAGTAACCTCAGCACGTTGAGACAATTTTTTAGAAGAAGCAGAAATATCCAGTAAAGTTATTTAAACTGTAATCGGCTAAGCATTAGTGATCTTACATTTCAGGTGCCTCACGCGAGCTTCCGGTTTGACCGATCGCTGATGCGGCTGCAGACGACACGACGCGTCGGTTCTAAGGTTCGCTTTTATTTCTGTATACTTTTTAGTTTTGTGACGAGGAGTTGCCCCGGGGAACCTACGGGGAGATGCCCCGGGGAACATACGGGGAGATGCACACGTGTACGGTATTACCGAGCGTTTATGATTTATCCAGACGACGACTGTTGTGGACGTGACGACAAGTGGCACGGTTTGCTGTGGACAATGAAAGAGAAATAAACTTAATCGGAGTTGACCTAAACCTGCTAAGAGTTATTTGCGGTGGCGCCACATAGCGGTGGAGTTTCTTTGAGTAGGATACTTTGAGACTGTTACTGCTGCTGCGGCTGCTGCTGCTGCTGCTGCTGCTATTGTTGTTGCTACTGCTGCTATTGTTGCTGCTGTTGCTATTGTTGCTGTTGCTATTGTTACTGTTGCTGCTGCTGCTAGTGTTGCTGCTGCTGCTGATATTGTTGCTGTTGCTGCAGCTGCTGGTGCTGCTGCTGCTATTGTTGCTGCTGCTATTGTTGCTGTTGCTGCGGCTGCTACTGTTGTTGCTGTATTATTGCTGCTGCTGTTGCTGTAGCTGGTGTTGTTGCTGCTACTACTGCAGTTATGAAAATAATAATAGTAATAGTAATACATAATAACACCGCCACCGCCACCGCCACCGCCACCGCCACCGCCACCGCCACCGACATCGCCACCGCCACCGCCAACGACGACGACGACAACAACAACAACAACAATAACAACAACAACAATCAGCGACGATGAAGACGCTTACACGTATCTATTTTTTCCGTTATAATAAAAAATATCGGGTATTTTTAAAACAACTGCAACACTGTAAGCAGCAGCGGATCTAGGGGGGTCTTAGTGGTCTGGAGACCCCCCTAGGCCACGGAAGAAGACCCCCTGTGTCCGTTGCAAATATTACGGTAAAGGACAACGTATATAGGCCTACATCGGAACTAGTGTCAATGTAAAGACTGAAGTATTCAGTATTCGCAGCCGGTTAATATTATCCCTTCTGTACGTAGAGCGACACGTGTCGTCCTGCCCCCGGCCCACGGCCCACGCCTCCCGGTTCCTAAGTAGAACGACATGACTACGCCTGACTGCGACCCCCCCCCCCCCGCCAACAAGTCTAGATCCACTCCTGTGGAGGTTACGTCGTCGGCCCAGCAGCCAATAAACAGTCACGGCTTAGTTTACGTGCGATAATGCTTGTCTATAGTTGGTGGCAACTGACGTATTCCTGTGAAGCAGTCATCCGTGTAACGTGCTGTAGGCCTGCGTCAATTCTAGTTATAACCGGTTCCTTGCCACAATAACCTTCACTAGTAACCCGTTATGTAAAACCTGCTCATTCCTTGGGTCAGTGACTCTGAATTGAGACATCGATGTCCGAATTCCGTCACCTTCAAGTTACAACTTTTATACACGAATGACTTTTATATTTTTCACATTTAAAAAAAGTAGTTTTTAATTTGAAACAAATAATTGTGGCTTTCATATGGAAAGAAATTAATGGTCCAAATGACTATGGGCAATAAGTGATATGAATAGAACTAAGAAATATGACGAAATTAGGGCACCATATGTTAGGCATGATGATTGTTGGTAGTCGGCTGGTTTTAAAGGCAACGTTTAAACAATGACGTGTGCTACTGTTGCGCCAAAGTCACTCATCGGGTGACTAGGCTCGAGAACGTCGTGGGTGGGCCTTGTGTTGTTTATCTGTGTCATTTAAGGTGAGCGATGACGTTCCAGTGACGTCAGCAGAGAAGGCCAGGCCAAACGGTCGCTCTATGTCCACCACACACACGCCTTCGGGGGCCAGTGTTGCCATCAGTGATACACGAGTGCCCGCCTTTCCTTTGTGTAGAGTTCAAGATATCGGTGTTATCTCGACCTACTTTCCAGACTGCGTCGTGACGGCTTTGTTTCATTCCAGTTACTAACAGAGACAACGATCATTTCCGCAGGAGTGAATCTCGGTGAGACAAACAACCCTGATCGGCTGTTTGCCTTCAACATGTGCATGAGTGAAATAGTGCGTGCGTGCGTGCGTGCGTGCGTGCGTGCGTGCGTGCGTGTGCGTGCGTGCGTGCGATGATGTCACCAACATAAACATCGCGGTCCACAGACACACGCAACAATGACAATTATTGTCGATGTTATTGAAAGTTCTCACAAAGCGTATGCCGAGTACACAATATGACGACAACGAAACTGTTAACAGTGTTGGCAAACGACAATGCTGACATCTGGTGAGGAGTAAGTTGACTATAAATTATTACTAACAGCAGACCAGGGTAATGGGTAACTGTCAGTTGACTGCGACTTAACTTGGCTCGATGTCGTGTCATATTTCTACATCCACGCGAGCGTCAGTTGACCAAATGTAAATTTGGTCAAAATTAGGGGGTATGACACCACTATATGAGGGAACACGTAGCCATTTTGTACTAGAACATTCATTGGTGATATTTGTTACGATGCCCAGTGCATTGGTAACATTGTGTAACACATTTGGAAAGAATAGTTGTATATTGGTTGTGTCACAGCCACTGGAAGCATTGTGTAGATCAGCATTTTCAAATCTGACCGCAACGGGTATCTGGTCTTATGATACCCCTTTATGGTGGCGTATCCAAATCAAGCCGTTCGCCATCAACTAGAAGCATGAAAGCGGTCACATAAACAATAACATTTTACAAGTCAGACACATTGGAATTTTCCCGAAATCCTGTTAAATGTGACCAGTTGTCAAATTTCTGACAAAATTACGCAATGTTTGGTTAAAAATCAAACAATTACATAAATATTAATTTGAAAATAAAGTCATTACAATATTGAAAGAGACAATAAGCAGGCTTCATTGGTTCGCAATGCTCTATAAATCTATCCATCGACCCATAATTAAATTATGTGACTGGTTTTCAGCTAATATCACGGGCAAGGCATTGTTTAGACTTTGCCGTCAAACAAATAATAATGATGTGACAAGCAGGAATGTTCCATAATATGTTTGCATATACATCGTACCGCAACTTGGTATAAAATTGGGCACTTTCTAAAAAAAACTTCTCTATTTGGGGTAAGATCACTGTTGACTTTCCTATTTATTGTTTCACACGAATGTAGGGCGTATTAAATTGTGATATGTGAATTTAAACAATTCGTATGGTGTGCGTAAGTGCAGTTGAGCAGGCATATTCACAGGTTTCTTTGTAGAATCCATTGTCTGTGAAATAATGCCTTTTAAACAGTTTAACAGGCGGAGGGATTTATGGGAATTTTTCTGCTATGGGCCACGTGGGCGCATAAATACATGGCTATTTTTGTAGAAAAATATGACGGGCATCGCACGTCGGGGCGTTTTAAGAGAGCTGGAGGTATGTGGTTTTGAAAAAATTTGGTCAGCATGTCAAAGAAATGATGGCAGTTGCTGTGAAAACGTTTTCTTATAATCAGACAAAACTTTAACATGGTCACCAATGCAATGTTGTACTGTGGTCTGACCCCCGTAGAACCACTCAAACAGACGCACAAAGGAAAAGCTGGCACTCTTGTAGATGTTATCATATTTTCCAGACTGCGTCGTTACAGCTTTTGTCCTTCCAGTTACTAAGACAGACAACGATCGTTGCCGCAGGAGTGAATCTCGGTGAGACAAACAACCCTGATCGGCTGTTTGCCTTCACAACATGCATCGGTGAAAAGTGCGTGCGTGCGTGCTTGCGTTCCTTCCTGCGTGAATGTGTGTGTAGTGTAATTATGTGTGCATGCATGTGTGCGTGTGTGCGTATGTGTGTGTGTGTGTGTGTGCGTGTGCGTGTGCGTGTGCAGATAAAATACCATGGTGCATTGAAACAGGTAAAACATTGTAAAATACCATGGTGTTTTGAAACAGGTAAACCATGGTAAAATACCATGGTGTTTTGAAACAGATAAACCATGGTAAAATACCATGGTGTTTTGAAACAGATAAACCATGGTAAAATACCATGGTGTTTTGAAACCGGTAAACCATGGTAAAATACCATGGTGTTTTGAAACAGGTAAACCATGGTAAAATACCATGGTGTTTTGAAACAGGTAAACCATGGTAAAATACCATGGTGTTTTGAAACAGATAAACCATGGTAAAATACCATGGTGTTTTGAAACAGGTAAACCATGGTAAAATACCATGGTGTTTTGAAACAGGTAAACCATGGTAAAATACCATGGTGTTTGGAAACAGGGAAACCATGGTAAAATACCGTGGTGTTTTTAAACAGGTGCCATACAAACTTTACCCTGTAATACCCTGTAACACCATGGTATATCATGGTATATCGTGGTATGCCATATAATTCCATGGTATATGTTCATAAGGACACGAGTGCCAGCAGCAGTTCTGATTAAAGTGTTTCGTTGTTGATAACATGATCTTGACACGAACGGGCGGACGGACGAACTAATGACTCAGAACGACACACGGTCTATGCGAGGGGGGCATTAGAAGACATGATCTTGACACGAACGGGCGGACGGACGAACTAATGACTCAGAACGACACACGGTCTATGCGAGGGGGGCATTAGAAGACATGATCTTGACACGAACAGGCGGACGGACGAACTAATGACTCAGAACGACACACGGTCTATGCGAGGGGGGCATTAGAAGACATGATCTTGACACGAACGGGCGGACGGACGAACTAATGACTCAGAACGACACACGGTCTATGCGAGGGGGGCATTAAAATATTCTGTAAGGTTTTTTAACGTAATATGGGGCACCTTTGAACAGTGTTCAAAATGACCTCTAGCTAATGTAAGCCAACACACGACACCAGCAGCTGTCTACTGCTTGGATTAGCCCTGAATCCCCAGTTAATCCCGAGTCTCCAAATGGCCCTTCAGGTAGTTCCCAGTCAACGATTGGCCCTCAGTCTTCAATTGGCCATGAGTCTCCAATTGGCCTTCAGTTTTCAATTGGCCTTCAGTCTCCAGTTGGCCTTCAGTCTCCAGTTGGCCTTCAGTCTTCAATTGGCCCACAGTCTCCAATTGGCCTTCAGTTTTCAATTGGCTCTTAATATGTGGTAGGCCCTCAATCTGTGACAGGCCCTCAATCTGTGGCAGGCCCTCCGTGTCCAGCATCTACAGTTGTAATCCCTGTCATACCCGATGGACGCCTTGTTCGCAGTGTAGAGATTAGCACGAATCTCGCCTTCCAAACAGCTGTGAGAGGTTTCACAGGCTTTCTTAGCGATCAAATGCTACAAATCACTGAAAGGTTTCAAGCCTCGAGGGCTACAACCATTCAGTTCATGTGTGAACACGTTGATGGATATATCGGTGTTGAATGTGAGGCTTATTAATAGTTCTTTTTTCATCATAATTATCATGCTGATGATGTCAAAATGACAATTCTTTCTAATAAAACGTTCAGTAACGTTCTGTGGCATTTAACTCCAATCTTACACATTTGTTTCCTTGGGGGGGGGCACGAATTCCCACATTTAACTCCAATCTTACACACTTGTTTCCTTGGGGGGTACGAATTCCCACATTTCTGCATCTAGAAAAACAGAGGAAGAATTGTGGGAAACATAATAAAAACTAACCCCGATAAGGCTGTGTCATTGAACACGTGGTGACAAGCAAGAGTTCAGATTGATGACGGTCTACACGTTCAAAGTATTGCCGACCATGGGGTAACTTTGAATACCCTATAAATAAAAGAAAACAACGAAAAAAGGTATGTAGAAATCGCACTAGGAAAAAAAATGTTCTACCACAGTTTACCATGTGATGTGGTGTACCGCGTAATACCATGTGATACCATGTGATACCATTTAATACCATAGTATACCATGGCATACCATGTAATTACATGGTGTATTTTCACAAGGGAACACCCTCAATCCCGTATTCGCGAGTCCACATTTCCGAAAGCATATTCAGTGTCGACAAATATCACAAGGACGACAACGTGTGCTGACATCTGGTGAGTAGTGAAATAACAAGGAATAATTGACTGTACAAAAGAATCGCTGCGGTTTAATAGGGCACGCTAGTCTCATCTGACTTCATGTGTTGGTGGGAGGGAGGGAGGGAGGGAGGATGGGAGGGAGGGAGGGATTGACGGACGGACGGACGGACGGAGAAAGGGAGGAAGTGGGAGGGAGAGGGGTGGAGAGGGATAGAGAGGGAGAGGGATGGAGAGGGAGAGGGAGGGACGGAGGCAGAGGGGAGGGTAGGGAGATATGGAGGGAGCGGGATGGAGAAGAGGTGGAGAAAGAGGGGCCGGGAGATGTAGGGAGGGAGGGGAGAGGTAGGAGAGAAAGGGAGGGTGGGAGAGGGAGATAGGGATGGAAGACGGGAGAGGGAGGGATGGAGGGAGGGAGGTATGGAGGAATTGGAAGTACGGAGGGAGAGAGGGAGGGATGGAGGGGGAGAGGTGGAGGGAGCGGGAGGGAGGGGGAGGGAGAGGGGAGGGAGAGGTAGGGAGGGTGAGGGGGAGGGAGAGGGGGAGGGACAGGTAGGGAGGGAGGTGATGACGAGCCTCTCGCCATCACATTCAGGTTTCTTGGTTTGTTTCTTTAGACATTATTTACCTGATAAAAACTTGCTTCCCAGTTCTGAATATGTCTGCGTTTCTCACGGCCTACGACAGCGGACTAGCTTCGTTACATGCATGTGTCTGTCATTTGAACAGGGTCATATGACACAAACTGGAGAGGGACTGGTGGAGGCTCCTTGCCGACTCTTTTGTTCACGGCAGGTGTTGTTCGATGAATGTTAATTGCTTCCTTGATTTTTATCCTAAACAAGTCCTCTGAAAGATCCTCTGAAAAGTCCTCTGAAAAGTCGGTGTCGGCTGTTAACAGATTCTCTGATCTAATCTCGTCGAGTCATTCCACGAGCGCGCGGCAACCTGCGAATTATTCGAAACGAGTTGTAAATAAAATGCGACATATATGTTTGTAAACAAGAATCAATCAGTCCCAAAAAAGACACACATCGCTATATTGACATATAATCTTGCTGAAGGACGTTTCTCTGTGTTGCTTAACTTTGGTCACGGATTTATCCGGTCCAGCAAATACTTTGTGTCGCCACTCGTCACTTCATGTCACCAAACGTCACTTCATATCATCAAACTTCACACCTATTCACATCATGTCACCGCAAGTCACTGCACGGCACGTTATGTCACCGCCAGCCACAAAATGACACGTTTCACACGTTCACACGTCCACTGGTCCCTCCTCCCAACACCTTTTCTCCTTATTCCCCACATTCACTGGTCCCTCCTCCCAATACCTTTTCTCCCTATTTCCCACATTCACTGGTCCCTCCTCCCAACCGCTTTTCTCCCCATTTTCCACATTCACTGGTCCCTCCTCCCAACACCTTCATTCCCTCTTCTCCACATTCATTGGTACCTCCTCCCAACACCTTTTCTCCCTATTCCCCTCATTCACTGGTCCTCATCCCAGCATTTAATCTCCAAACTCCCAACATTCGCTTGTCACTCTTCCCCGCAGTTGGCCTCCCATCTTTCCTATATTCGCTCGTTCCTCCACTCATTGTAACATTAAATCCCTCTTCTCCATATTCCCTCTTCCCATATATCAATGCTTGCCCTCCCATCGTCCCTACATGGGATTAGTCTCCCTCCCAACATCTAATTCCCTCGTCCTCGTTTTCGCTCGTCCAATCAGCTGAAAGGTCGTACTCAGCGCGGCCAAACATCACCAGACGATGTGTCCCCCAATGTGAGGAGTGGAAGAACAATGTAGCTTTCACAAGTTTCACGCAATTACTTGAACTTTGTGAGCTTGTGAGGGTGTGAGGGTGGTAGAGAGACAACTGTTAGAGGTCCACAAGTAGGTTTACAAATATGTGTGTCACAAGAATAAGTTCCTCACTAAATCGTTGGGCTGGGAACAGTACAACTTATACCGTGTCGATGCAATATTAGTGTCATGAAATTGAATATGTCAGTGGAGAACACATATTTCAAAGGTAGTTTAAATATCGGCAGTATTGTGACACTACTCCTCTACAGAAGCTGAATGAACAGTACTCAAACAGCTTAATGTTCGTAGACCTTGGCTGCGTAGACAACGGTGTGATTTTGTAGTGATACGACTCAGCAAACAACAGTGGTGACATCTGGCGAATAGTTAGATAACAACAAATAATTTAATCGACAACAGAATCGCGGCAGTTAATCTACAAGGAGCGTAGCTAGGCTTAATTTCACACAAAACACACATCTTGGAGGAGTCGGGGTATCCATTTTTTTAAAAGCAAACTGTAATCATTTGTAATCTGGTGCATTTTGAAGACAACATAAACTTTTAAAAGAATGCCAATCCGGCCATGAAAAAACATGACCCCATCACTGATAGGAGGCGGATGTGAGCCTTCATCATGTCATGTAACAACGACTTGACTTTAATGTGTTAGTGTTTTGCAGTTAATTTTGCAGAGATTGTTTACATGCTTCAATGACCCGTTTATTATTATTATTACAATTAAATATAACAATTAGTGCAGCATTATAACAATACATGTATATGTGTGGGACGCGATAGCATACCGGCTAGAAGGCCGGACTCTCAATCGAGAGAACCCGGTTTCAAATCCCACTGCGGTCGCTTCGAACCTTTGGCAAGTTTGATCACCCCACGTTGTCATAGTTCATTCAGCTGTATAAATGAGTACCTGATAATACATACAGTGGTGGATATGTGCCTTCGCGCAGCAATTGCAGCGTGGTTGAATACTTCCCAAAGAAGTTGAGATGGCCTTGGAATGAACAGGTCTGCCAGGGTTGAAGTGTAAAGCGCTTTGAGCAGACCTATGGACCGGATACAGCGCTATATAAGAACGTACCTTTACCTCTTTACTACAATACGTGTACATGTACTACAATACATGTACATGTACTACAATACATGTACATGTACATGTACTATGATACATGTACATGTACTACAATACATGTACATGTACTACAATACATGTACATGCACTACAATATATTTACATGTACTACAATACATGTACATGTACTATGATACATGCACATGTACTATGATACATGTACATGTACTACAATACATGTACATGTACTATGATACATGTACATGTACTATGATACATGTACATGTATTACAATACATGTACATGTACTACAATACATGTACATGTAGTACAATACATGTACATGTACTACAATACATGTACATGTACTACAATACATGTACATATACTACAATATCATTAAACATCATTGGAATAAATGTACTATGGTGATCATATGTACTAAGAATCAATCCTGGTAATTGTTTTAATAGACAACCGCAAACTCTTTGCAATAATAGCAGCCATTTAATTATAAACCAAGAAGACATATAGGCAATGACTGCGGTAATAAGTATTATCATATCTACAGGCTCTCCCTTTCATTTCGGCGGAATGTTAGCGCTAATCGACTGATCTGGTTCCCCGTCCAACACCTTCTCTTTGTAGACATGGGCGAATCATGGCAAGCGCTCAGTTGTCACCGTGCACGGAGCGGAGAGTTCTCGATGTGTCACATGGCTCTAAATGAGCCGAGCGTTAACTTGTACGGTTGGTAGCAAGGCATGACTGAGTTATCGACAAAACAGGTCAGAGCGATTGAAAAATATGTCAACCGACAGGTACACTCGTGGAAAATAACAAACCTGACGGGTGCCGTGGCTAAATGGTTTGCTACTCTCCTCGTGACCAAGAGGCATTGGGCTACAAACACGCAGACCGGCGATCAAGCCAACTGTTTGGTAAACATTGGTTACTGTTTGCTGACTTGCCTCGCACTTGGTGTGAGGGAAGACGTTGGAATTGTGTATCTTTCGGACGAGGCACTAAGAGGCCTTACGTCCGTCTTACCCGATGTCTCTATCTGTGTAGGTAAAATACCCCACACATGGGGTAAATGTGTAACCCGTCGTGGACACACTATCTCTAGCTCAATGGAACGTACAAAGCTCCAGAGTGAGGTATATACTGTATATGAAGAAATAACTGTACATATGAATGTAAGCATAGTATCGTTGTCGGCAAGACTACCACTTCAGAACATACAAAAAGAAAAAACAGAAATCAGGACTATGACGAAGTTGCTACTCGCCATCATGAGACAATGCGGTCACTTCCGTTACTGTAAGTACGTGTGTATACTCAGTTGTAACGCTGCCTTGACACCAGTTTAACCTTCACGTTAATTTTATCAGCGCACGAATAAAGGGAATGATTCAGAATTCCTTGACGTTATGCTGAAATATAACTACAGAATACAAACAGTGACATTGATGTAATATCTGTGGCTTCTGTTTGATAAAGGACTACATTTTAGTGCAATTGGTATTCCGCTGTTTATTCAACATAGCCTGTACTAAAATGTTTCTGAACTCCAATTTCAATGTTGGTGCGTAGTAACATTAATTCATTAATTAACACTGATGTGGGACGCCGTGGCTCAGCGGTAGATGTCAATCCAGGGACCGGAGTTACAGTCCACCTGCTGCTGTTTTGAAACTTTTAGGCAATTTCGTTCACCCCATTTTGCCTGTGTCTTCCGGAAGAGACACCGAGAGCTGTTGGTCTATTCTATCTGGTGTTTATGCCAGGGAAAGTAAACGATCCCTGTATCACAGAGCTGGAAAAAACTCTCACACACACGTACACGCACGCACGCACGCACGCACACACACACAATAATACCGTGGCATTCATCCAATATTGTATTCAATCCATATAACCATTCAGCCGCTGGCGATCTCACGTTACTGCGCGATAAGCACTCCCTCCATTCACACAATAGAGGTCACAGGTACAGTGGCACAACCCCAGACTTCGATCAACTGCCAGGAGGCTGAGTCCCGGCTACCTTCGTTTGGCCGACTTCATCTATTTGTCGTGCTTTGGAGACTCACTGTTCCTTCTAACCTCGACGGATACCGCTTCCATCGCCACGTCAACAGGGTGTGTCTCGAAGTCACAACAATCACATCAATATGGTGTGTCTCAAAGTCACAACAATCACATCAATACTTGCAATACGCTTCTCTATAATTATAAGGCAGCATTCATGGTTTCGGGTATTGACTGTGTCATGGTGGAGTTGAGCCACGTGACCATAATGAAACAGTGCGTCACAGTCAGCTGCGTGGGTAATGCCGTGGTTTTATATCGTGGTTATAACACGTAATTGCCAGGTTTTGCCATTTCAAACACAACTCAGCTCTCCAACACTTCAGTCGCTAAAACAAACTTGCACGACGCGTCATTCAATATCTGCAGAGGTCGAGTCCTTCAAATAGTCTTTGCTCATCCAACGATGGTTTTCAGCAACATGATGGAATATCAGAAAGTGGTGAGTGCGACGCAGATTTTCATGGCTGATTTTACTGTCGGGTACTTAGAGGGATGATTGGCAAGATTTTATGATTCGTTTATTCCCTATTTAAAAACGTTAATTTAAAATGTTGGTATGTTATATTTCAATAATTCATGGTATGCCATCGCTTGTACGGGAAACAATAAGACACACGTAAGTAGTTATCAGACCAGCACACGATGGAAAACTCAGTCCTCAATTGGCTTAGCCCATCGGTTCGTTGATGTTCGAATAAATAATATGTGAATAGCTTAACTACCGTACGCAGTCGGTTTAATAAAAATGTGTGCTCTTCATTTAAAATCTTCCATTGAACTGGCTATGGTCGTTAGATCTGGTAACTTGCGAAAGAGTGAACAGCCTTGTTTTGTTGTATATAAGGTCGTATCACTTTTGTCATTTGTGTCGCCGAATTTGACCTGATCCAGTCAAAGATAATTTAATAGTTTATCCGATGATTTAAACAATACTAAATAACAGATTTGTAGAAACGAGCTTGTATGGCGTAGTGGACACTGGATAGTGATTAAATAGCACATTTATAGAAATGAGCTTCTATTACGTAGTGGACACTGGATAGTGACTAAATAAGACATTTGTAGAAACGAGCTTGTATGGCGTAGTGGACACTGGATAGTGATTAAATAAGACATTTGTAGAAACGAGCTTGTATGGCGTAGTGGACACTGGATAGTGATTAAATAGCACATTTATAGAAATGAGCTTCTATTACGTAGTGGACACTGGATAGTGACTAAATAAGACATTTGTAGAAACGAGCTTGTATGGCGTAGTGGACACTGGATAGTGATTAAATAAGACATTTGTAGAAACGAGCTTGTATGGCGTAGTGGACACTGGATAGTGATTAAATAGCACATTTATAGAAATGAGCTTCTATTACGTAGTGGACACTGGATAGGTTCAATTATTCGTTAAATGTGTCTGAAACGAGATGTACAAAATCGAATTGAGTTGGGACTTTAATCCAACATATTTGTGAGTTTAAACAAAACAACCGGTGTGCAATAATAACGATGCCGTCTCATACACCGCCGGTAACGGCCTTCACAAGCAGCTCATGACGCTTGCTCCATGTTGAGACTTTGGCAACAACTAACGCAGCAGCCACATCGCACACACAGTAGGTGACGTTCGTGTTAGAGATCGTGAGTCCACGACTGGTCAGATACTTACAAGATGTGTAATGTATTTTACTTGCTCTCGCATAGACAACAAGAAGAGGGGACGACACCTGATAGTGTCTCTTCCGATAAACACAGACCAATTGGACTGAATGAAACTACCCATGTTTTGAGACGGCAGCAGGGATTCGAACCCCGACCATCTCTATTGAGAGCTCGTCGCTTTGATAATCTTGCAACTGCGCCGTTTCACTACATGCCATGTTGGGTTTATTATGTCCATGGCTTGCCGATAGAATATACACCAGAAAGACGGGACCTGCAGCTTTTAGTGTTTCTTCCGAAAGATGCGGGAAAAGTGTTTTTTTTTAAAGTTTTCGCTGCTCTAACCACCCTGCCACTGCGACGTGTCATGGTCCGTGGTTATGCGGCAATGGAAGTATGGTTATCCTGTTTGTGGCTTGCCAATAGCGTGACGTGTGTGTTGGAATTACGTTGCGTCATCGGGGAATCACCTGTCCGCGTGTATCGTTCCGTATTCCGCTGGTGCGTCCTCATGGCAAAGGGATTTGCTGTCACATGCCATTATTATAGTTGAGGGTTTCATATCTCCAACAAACTTGTTGGCAAGTTACAAAGTGACAAGTCAAGTCACAAGTCAATGGCCTACAAGTCAAGTCAATTATCAAGTCAGTCACCTCTAAGTCTAAGTCAATTCTCGAATCATCTATATGAATTCCAAGTCTCAAGTGAGCCTCTGTGACTCGAATTCGACTCAAGTCAGCCTCTGTGACTCGAGTCAATAAGTCTAATCCGCAAAGGCGTCACGCTATAGCGCTCCGGCTAACTGACTCCTATTACAAGTTGCTTTGATCGTGCTGTTGAAAGACCTATGGTTTGTCGGCTTCCTTTGAAACATATTTGCAAGAATCGCTATGCTTGTTCTTCAGGTACGTCTATAAATATTGCATACATATTTCGTTTTTCTTCACATTCGAGCGAGAGTACGCTAAACACCTGCTTCACATCGTGTCTGATATTTAGACACGCTTTAAAATATCACAAACAACTCTTAACATCCGCAGCAGGAGGCACGTATAACCCCCAGTAGCGCCTCCTGGTGGTCATCGACCTCTCCACTAATTTATGATACAGGCTACTGCAGATGATTGTGACGGTGAAATTGTCAACTCGGCGAAAGTCGGCAAAAAACTGTTTACTCCAGAAGCGTCCGTCCAGTTAGACGGGACCATCGCGGTGGACCAGATCAGACTAGTGGCCACTAGTCCACTGAACAAGTGTGGATGCAATTATTTTGCAACCGTGAAACAACATATATATATATATATATATATATATATATATATATATATATATATATATATATATATATATATATATATATATATATATATATTACGTCATCTGTGTTGTAGACAAGTCACCACAGGTGTGGCCTGCTGATGCTTGTGATGCTTTTCTTCAGTGAGGCGGCTGCACGAGCGGGTAAGGGCAAGTTTCATACCCTAACTGTGTGTTTTGGACTTGGTGAGCAAGTAACTTAAGCGACACTGTAATTCCTGACACACCCATCTCCTGTCTTCTGCGTCATAGAACTCTCCGTCAAAGATATTCCTGCAATCGATCTCAGCATTCTGTTCTCCGTTCTCTCGAGTAGATATGCTATATATATGTATATCATTTGTATCATGTGCATCGTGTGTATCGTGTGTATCGTGATTGTATTGCGTGTCGTGCGTGTCGTGTGTGTCGTGCATGTCGTGCGTGTCGTGTGTGTCGTGTGTATTGTTTGTATCGTCTGTATTGTGTACATCGTCTGCATTATATGTATCTTGTGTATCATGTGTGCCATGTGTATCACGCGTGTCATCATCGTCGTCATCACCCTGTCAAATCAACAGAAGTCCTCGTTGACCTGCCCCATGCGGTTGGTTGAACGAGTTTGACTCCTCATGTAACGGTGGCTGCAAGTTGAAGTTATGTTGGTTAGAATGTGTCCAGTAGAGGGAGCTACGGCATAATTGGATTTCTGTGTTGTTGCAGTTGGTGACATTGACGAGGTTCCATGCTGTTACGCTAATTTACACATAGCTAAAAAATTTACTTTTATTGTTCTTATTCTCCAATTGCGGCACTTATTATTATCGTTATCATTTCACTATAATTATCGTTCTAGCTACTATTATTAATACATTTGCTGTACCTGCATTTTTAAGGAAACATCGGTGAACAAATCTGCGTGAAAAACAACGATTGCTCAGGTGACGCCCTCTGTTTTCAACGGCGATGTCAGTGTCCTCCAGGCTACAGCGTGACGTCACGCAATACAAAATGTGCAAGAGACGGAGGTGGGTCTTGTAATGGCACAAGCAGCAGTAGAAGATTTCCGAGAAAATACTAACAAACGAAGCATTGAGAATCTGCCGCGTTGAAGGAAGAACAGTGGCGCTTCCTCGTGGACTTTTGAACAACCACAACGCCGCTACGCCCATTCTTTGATGTACTAAATTAATGTGCGCATCAATGCAATAACGTCGTAAGTGCAATACAACAAATGTTTGCTTTATCTTCAAAGTGGCCTGAGCCCGTCAACATATTTGAGGTTCTTCAGTTGAACTTCTGGCACTATTAGTGAGTTGTTCGACATCACTACTAGTCTCTAGTCGGTCAAGGTTGGGGCATCTTCTTATTAAATAAACAGAAACCGACACAGTCGTGCAGAATGTTGCCGAAACAGCCAACACCTTCGGCATGTTGAGACTAGGCAGAATTGTTGATGAAGAAGAAGAAGATATGATATGGGAGAAAGAAAATAACGCGCCCGTATCGAACTAATTTCCGGTGCAAATTCACGAATCACGTTTCTCCTCACTCGCTGATCGCTCACTTCATCTTCGGTTTGTGACCGTTGATGTATCGAAACAAATCAAAATACGAAATTATAACCTACGGATTTCGCAGTGACAATAACCAATTTGAACAAATCATTTATGGTCACCAGTGTAGTTTTCGCCTCACACCAGATTTGGCGTCATATTGTTAGCTCGCTAGATCTCACGTTAGATACGTCATTGTTCCGATATATATTCATATGTCGGTCACTGGAAGTAGAAGCATCTGACAAAGTTAACGTTTTTTCGAAGAAAAATGATGCATAAACAGGTTTTTGAGACATATTTTCGTTATCTAGTTCGCCATTCATCCCCAGGTGGCCTTACTGGTATGACTCATATGTGCATTTTGTAAATACGCCATATTTCACTTTATCGGACGAAAATGTCCGCAATTGTTCTAAATAATCATTACAGGAAAGTAATCTAATGGCCTCGTAATTTTTATACATTTAATGCGTTGCAGATTACCGTACAGTGAGGCTTTTTCGAAGACGCTCTTTCTTTTAAGACAAATTCCGGCGCTATCTTCGCTTTGAGAAACGTATATCTCCGTCGTTCGATATGATGAGTAGTAGGGATGGTTTAATTTCAATTAATTTAATTTTAATTAATTAACTTTACCAAAAGGAGTGAAATTAAATTAAATTTAATTGACAAATTCCCAAATAACTCTCAATTAAGTGCTCATTTAACAGTTGACATTACTGGATAGTTGACAGCCATGTTATTCAGGTATTTTCAGAAGGCCTGCAGTCACTATTCCAGTCACTAGTCTGAGAGAGATCAGTTGCAGGCATGTGTGAATAGGAGGGAGAACATTGCAGAGCACACAGACACTGTACCAACTGAGGTGGGCTGGTCATTCAGGCACCTGGTAATTAGACGAAAGGCCTATTCAATAAAATGTGCTCTGATAAGGTGATAAGTTGATGGGTAGTCATGGCTTCTGCAAATCTCTGTTTACAATAATATGGAATCTTTTTACAGTGCCAACTTAAATCAAGGGCATGCCCTATTTAAATGTATACATATTTAGATGCTAGTTTGTAAAGGGAAAACCTAAAGATTTAGTATAAAATAAGTTGACCGACTGGTTGCATGAATGTTAGTTGTAGTGCAAGTTTAATATTATAGTTTTTAATATGTGAAGTTGACTGACTGGTTCCATGAATGTTAGTTGTAGTGCAAGTTTAATATTATAGCTTTTAATATGTGAAGTTGACCGACTGGTTCCATGAATGTTAGTTGTAGTGCAAGTTTAATATTATAGTTTTTAATATGTGAAGTTGACTGACTGGTTGCATGAATGTTAGTTGTAGTGCAAGTTTAATATTATAGTTTTAATATGTGAAGTTGACTGACTGGTTGCATGAATGTTAGTTGTAGTGCAAGTTTAATATTATAGTTTTTAACATGTGAAGTTGACTGACTGGTTCCATGAATGTTAGTTGTAGTGCAAGTTTAATATTATAGTTTTTAATATGTGAAGTTGACTGACTGGTTGCATGAATGTTAGTTGTAGTGCAAGTTTAATATTATAGTTTTTAATATGTGAAGTTGACTGACTGGTTCCATGAATGTTAGTTGTAGTGCAAGTTTAATATTATAGTTTTTAATATGTGAAGTTGACCGACTGGTTGCATGAATGTTAGTTGTAGTGCAAGTTTAATATTATAGTTTTTAATATGTGAAGTTGACCGACTGGTTCCATGAATGTTAGTTGTAGTGCAAGTTTAATATTATAGTTTTTAATATGTGAAGTTGACTGACTGGTTCCATGAATGTTAGTTGTAGTGCAAGTTTAATATTATAGTTTTTAATATGTGAAGTTGACCGACTGGTTGCATGAATGTTAGTTGTAGTGCAAGTTTAATATTATAGTTTTTAATATGTGAAGTTGACCGACTGGTTCCATGAATGTTAGTTGTAGTGCAAGTTTAATATTATAGTTTTTAATATGTGAAGTTGACCGACTGGTTGCATGAATGTTAGTTGTAGTGCAAGTTTAATATTATAGTTTTTAATATGTGAAGTTGACCGACTGGTTGCATGAATGTTAGTTATAGTGCAAGTTTAATATTATAGTTTTTAATATGTGAAGTTGACTGACTGGTTCCATGAATGTTAGTTGTAGTGCAAGTTTAATATTATAGTTTTTAATATGTGAAGTTGACCGACTGGTTGCATGAATGTTAGTTGTAGTGCAAGTTTAATATTATAGTTTTTAATATGTGAAGTTGACTGACTGGTTGCATGAATGTTAGTTGTAGTGCAAGTTTAATATTATAGTTTTTAATATGTGAAGTTGACCGACTGGTTGCATGAATGTTAGTTGTAGTGCAAGTTTAATATTATAGTTTTTAATATGTGAAGTTGACTGACTGGTTCCATGAATGTTAGTTGTAGTGCAAGTTTAATATTATAGTTTTTAATATGTGAAGTTGACCGACTGGTTGCATGAATGTTAGTTGTAGTGCAAGTTTAATATTATAGTTTTTAATATGTGAAGTTGACCGACTGGTTGCATGAATGTTAGTTGTAGTGCAAGTTTAATATTATAGTTTTTAATATGTGAAGTTGACCGACTGGTTCCATGAATGTGTTGTTTTCTGGGCCCTGTTATCGATGCCTGGGTTAATATGCAGAACACTACATTTGTAGGCCATTGAGTGTATAAAAACTCATGTTTCTTGGCTTGTTTAATGATACGTTATTTACCTCATAAAAACTTGATTGACATCTCTGAATAGTTCTGCCGTTTCTCACGGCCTTCGTCAGCGGACTGGCTTTGCTACGGGCGTGTCACGTGACCTTTGAAATGAGCACACATCGTCCTATTCCCGTCACCCGGAAGAATAAACCACCTGTACAGCATTAGTTTACTCAAAATTATTGCACGCACAATTTACGCATGCGACATATAATGTTAAATTCGCTACGCCTGGCTCTGCGAATAAGCGTCCTTTCCTTACTAGTTCGCGTGGCAAGAAGCAGATACGGCCTGTTTTACCCAATAGCAACAAAAAGGTGCAACATGAAGGTGACATCTACTTGGAATGCGTGCTGCCATTGAACAGACTTAGCATTAGTCAGAAAAAATTACAAATTGGTACTAATCAGTCAGATATTAGGTAATATTCACGGAAAATGAAGTGAAAAATTCGTTTGTGTGAAAGTTATAAACTACATTTCGCCTGCGCTATATTTAATGTCATCAAAATAGCACTGCGGAAACGTTTGGCTGTTTCTGTAACAGACCGTATAATTGTTTCTGTAATCTTCACCACACACACTTCCAGCACTGATATTGTCGCACAGATTATCTCTTATGCCTCTATGTCGTGTGTTATAAATTCCATTTATAATTAATAATAATAAATAAAATACTTCTATTGAGCTAGCATCCTCTGGAGACCCAAGCTCGGCAGCGCACCAAACCAAAAGGGGTTAAGCAGTTCATAAGTAGTTCCAGTTGTAAACAGTTGGATTGGTACGCTGGGGCGCGAGAAAACAGTTCGCAGACACTCCGCCGTCCGACATTTTAACCTGGCGGACACTGGCGACACAGCTGGATTCGTGCTGAATTGTCACAGTTCGTGAGCGGTCAAGCGGGTCGCCCCTGTGCAGTCAAGCGTAACGCGACTGACTGCGCCGGTGTGCAATCAAGCGTAACGCGACTAGCGAAGCAGTCCAATGTGTATATATATATATATATATATATATATATATATATATATATATATATATATATATATATATATATCCGATACATCAGTCCAATATATATATATATATATAAACCGATACATCAGTCCTATGTATACATATATATATATATATATATATATATATATATATATATATATATATATATATATATATATATATATATATATATATATATATATATATATATATCGATAAATCAGTCCAATGTATACACATATTCCAATACATCAGTCCAATGGATTAATCCAATGTATATATACCCATATATATAAAAAAAAGTGATGCCACACGCCAAAACCAGGCTTTTCTCGACAATTTTACAAAACCATTTTATTACAGATTCAAATAGAGGAGATACACAGCTTTAAAATGGCACCAACATGAAGAGTGTACCTTACTCATGGGCCAAGATATTACACTTTTAGTGTACACGTTCTTGGAATGATAGTTTTGAGAAAATCAGCTTTAAAACCTGCATTGAAAAATTGCTTCTCCCATAGCAACGATGCACTTATAATGCTCCAAATGGAATGAAATTTTGTATGTTCCTCCAGTAGGTGTGTATAAATTAGATGCAGAAGTATAAAGTGGAAAAAACTATTATTTATTGAATGCCACCTCATTTACTACCAGGTTTGGTATTCCCGGAGACTACCGCGAGCACTGGGTGCCGAACCCCTAAAGTAAATCCCTGAAATATCTTAAAATGAAACATTATTTACACATTACATATATAATAACACTACACAATGTCAGTTTCCCCAATTTGGAAAGTCCGCTCCCGCTGGCGCTGAGCCAACCAGTGCAGGCTCAATGTTGTCTTCCCCTGCCCCTGCCGAGGCGACTTTCACGGGCTCGACGCGGCCTTCGAAGTAATCTTCAATCACTGCAGCTAAATTGCTGTCCTCGAGATTGCACCCCCTCGCACGATCCAACTCGGTAGCTAAATAAGCTTCTTTCGATGCCATAGTGCAATTAATTAACGAATCGAAGACGAAAACAGCAGGCGAAACTAGCGAACAAAGACGAAAGGAATGTGTAAACAAGCCGACTGCGCATGCGCGCTTACGTTTTCGACCAATCAGCGAGCGTTTCGCAACTTCCATAGCAACAATAGCACTTTGTTGCTGGATAAAGTATGTATAATAGGAGCTGTTCTATTGGTCTAGAGTAAGAGATTCCCAATCACACGTGTAGTTGACGTCATAAGCTTTCCAGCCATGTATAACATGTGGGGTTTCCCACTTGTAAGCGAGCGAAGACAGTCGATCAAAAGCGCGTAAACATGGCTTTGTTTCAGACTTCTCAACCGCGACGTTAATCAGGGGCCTCAATAAAGTGCTAAATATTACTAGTTTGAACAATCTTTCAGCTTATATAAATGGATTTATGGAAAGCTGGATAATTTCGTTGTTCGATTCCGTCGTTAACCGATTTTCGACAATTCGAACGGGCACCATGCATTTTAGGCGCCTGCGCCGAACAAAATTTAGCGAGAAGCGCCTGGTTTTGGCGTGGCGCATCACATTTTTTATCAACGTGTACATATATACCGATACATCAGTACAATGTATACATATACACGATACGTGGTACAAGCGGTACACTCGTACCACATTGACCGTGGTACAATCGGTACCCTCGTACCACATTGACCGTGGTACAAGCGGTACCCTCGTACCACATTGACCGTGGTACAAGCGGTACCCTCGTACCACATTGACCGTGGTACAAGCGGTACACTCGTACCACATTGACCGTGGTACAAGCGGTACCCTCGTACCACATTGACGGTGGTACAAGCGGTACCATCGTACCACATTGACCGTGGTACAAGCGGTACATTCGTACCACATTGACCGTGGTACAAGCGGTACCCTCGTACCACATTGACCGTGGTATAAGCGGTACCCTCGGACCACATCGACCGTGGTACAAGCGGTACACTCGTACCACATTGACGGTGGTACAAGCGATACACTCGTACCACATTAACACTCGTACCAGCCCCCCCCCCCACAACAACAAGAGGCCTTCCACAACATCTTGACAATAATATTATTTTGGCGGGCTTCAGTGCTGCCAAAACACGAAAACAGTTCATTTGTGTTTGAGAAAGTTCAAGAGATGTACAATCATATCTGACTACACGATCCATTTCTTGGTAGGTAACGCCATGTATTCATGCGCCCACGTGGCCCATAGCAGAACAATTCCCATAAACTCTAAAAAAATGCGCCATTTCACAGCCAATAGCTTCTACAAACAAACCTGTGAATATGCCTGCTCAATTGCACTTATGTCACATCATATGAATTCTTTAAATTCACATATCGCAATATAATACGCCCTACATTCGTGAAACAATAAACAGGAAGGTCAAATGTGGTCTTACCCCATTAGCGCCAGACAGTCGGTCTGAAACCAGCCAGTGTTGGTAGCAGCAACAGCGGCGCCATCTATTGCATAGACAGGGAAATAATTCCGGTGAAGTTTGTGCAGGAAATAGGACCTTTGTTGTCCAAGCTAAGCCTATGGTATTTTTTTATTGACCGATCCGTGGTTTTGATAAGTACACATGAACCAAACAGTATGCATATAAACATTCAACCCGTGAACGTTTGATGTCGTTATTAAAATATGTATTGTTTTCTTATTACGTTGATGTCGTTCTGTTCTTAGTGTGTAGAAGTATGTATGCCTACGCCAGCCTGTGCACGCACGCACGCACGCACGCACGCACGCACGCACGCACGCACGCACGCACGCACGCACGCACGCACGCACGCACGCACGCACGCACGCACGCACGCACGCACGCACGCACGCACGCACGCACGTTGTAACATCATCAGAGAACCAAGTTCATTTCCCATGAAATGTTTTAACATTCTCGCTGAATAATAATAAAAATGTTTCTTAACAGTTAAATGTAGCTAGATGTAACTAGTGCGCTCTTTCTTTTATTTTAACTTAACACAATGACCCAATACACAGCATCTCTCTTCTCTCCCTCTCCTCTCTCCCCACACTCTTTCTCTCTCCCCTCTCACCCCTTGTCCCTCATCCTCTCTCTCTCTCTCTCTCTCATATATATCTCTCCCCACTCTCCCATCCCTCTCTTTCTCTCGCTCTATCCCTCCCTCCCTCTCTCCTCTTCCTCAGTCCCTCTCCCCTGGCTCTCTCTACTTCCTTCTCTTTCTACTCTTTCTCACTGTCCCTTCTCCATATCTCCTACCTCTCTTGCATTCTCCCCTCTCTCTTGTCTTCTCTTAATATCTTTCTCCATGTTCTTCTCTCTCTTATAATACTATGTCACATAAATTTATTTAAGGAATTTACCCGAAATATACAACTTTCAAAATAGATTCCCACTGTAGTGCCCCACTGGGAGAAACCCTGGGCTGGTTTCTGACAAAGAAAATACACTTCTTGTTTCTTCTTCAATATCATAAGCCATCAAAAGAATCTCACTGTACCCTTTTGGTCAATGAGAAGCCGAGTGATCTCCTTTGTTGTGACAGGTAACGTTCACTGGGTGTAAATTAGGTCACATAGGTTATGTCAATTGTTCTTTTAACTCTCTAATCTCATTTATAAATGTTGCGTGCGAACAAAGAAAACATACCATGTTGCAAGCTTTCTGCACAGACTATAATTTTAATATGTATGTATGTGGGTATGCATGTATGTATTCATACAATAGAATGTGCGTGCATGCGAGCACGCTCATATCCTGTATCACTGTAAGATGGATAACATAGTTAATCATTGAATGGATAATAAAGTGTATGATCAATTTGATAATAAAATTGATGATGAAATTGATTATCAAAATGATGAACATTGGAAGAATGATGACCCGGCTGACCAAATGATCTACCAATTCCCAAACATCATTCGTTACAATTGTAATCGTCATGTTGATTAACGCGATGGATTTACAACGTGTTGCCACTAGGTGGCCAGCCTCACTACCACTCCATGTTATCAAATGAAGACCTAACAATAGAAGTGTTTTGGTCGTTCACACCACACAGACTTAAGTGTGGACAGCGCTGGGCGGTTCAAGACATCGCTCAATTGGCAACTTGTAAAGTGAACCAGGTACACGCAATTTGTACAATCGCCAAATTCAGGCTTTAGATGGACTAATAGGCCAACGGCGGCTGCAATTGATTTCAGACTGAAGCGAGACTATTTGCCCCACATGACCTGTGCACAGTCCGCTCAACTACAGACCAAAGACGGACTGATTAGCCAACTTTGGATAAGCAGTGAATGCGGACCAAAGACGGACTAATAGAGCAGTATTGGTTGCAGTTACTATGGACACAATATGGACTAGTAGATCACCATTGACCGCAGTGAATGTGGACCAAAGACAGACTAATAGATCACCGATGACCGCAGTGAATGAGGACCAAAGACAGACTAGTAGATCACCGATGAACACAGTGAATGCAAACCAAAGATGGACTAGTAGATGAGTGCTGGCCTTAGTATTCTGCCGATCTGCAAGATGGCGCCCGTCTGTTCGCTGATGATGAAAAACATAAACGGGTAGTCGGTGCAGAACATCCGGTCAATTTGACCATTGTCCAAGTCCAAGATCTCATGCGCTCCTTCTGTCGTCTGGCAAGCCGATGACTTCAGTCCCTCGTCAAACTCAAGAGACACGTGAAGACATGTCACCCGAACAGGTTGTACGTGCCGTCTGCAAAATCGCAAAATACAGGTTACTGGATACCGCGTTATATAAGTACTGGATACCACGCTATATATATATATATATATATATGTATTACTCCTATTGTTAATGTTGAGTTCTTGGTAACTATGTTACACCAAATTGCTTCCTCATAATCTGTTTCACTTTTCAGTGTTAGATTCTTTAATATATACAATTACTCCAACTCCCCTTCTCTCTCGCCTGTCCTTTCTAAACATTACATAACCTGTCAGTGCTAACTAAGCAACTACTATATTTTTATTTGCCCATGATTCTGTGGTACCTATTACATGAAGGTCAATATCTGCTACCATTATGTCTAACTCACTTTTTTATTTACTATGTTCCTGACATTTAAACACACACATTTAAGTTAATTTTCCGAAATTATTGGTGAACATTTCTTTAGATGTGTATTTGTGCTCCTTTGTACAGTAGATGAACTTTAAGCAGCAAAGAAATGTAATATTAACAAAAGGTATGCAATGTATACGAGTCATGATACGCATGGAAAATAAAACTGCATTTACAGGTTTATATCAGCCATATTACGTGCTAAAATAGATTGTAAACGACATGTTTCTAGCAGCCATAATAAATGCCAAAAGAAAACAAATGTACATAATTTATTATCCCTTTACATATTTACATCAACGTAAAACATTACCAGTACACCTGCCCTGCAGTATGGAGTGCTCTGCCAACAACCATCTCATCAGAAGTGTCTCTTGAATGGTTCAAGGCAGTTTTAAAGACTCAACTTTGTATTACGGCGTATACTGAAAGTACTGCAGCGAAAGTTTAGCCTTATTTAACAAGATTGCCATCCCAAACAACAAGTTCCAGATGGCAAGTGAATAAGGAAGCCATTGGCTTTTCGAGAGTCCAACAATTTTATCATCTATGTGTAGCCCGCCCTTATCAGATATCTGTCAATTCTATTTTTAAACATATTATCACTACTAGCATTAACACAATCATTTGGCATTTTGTTCCATTCATTTATCACCTCTGTGAGAAAGAGTACTTTCTCATGTCCAATCTCCACTGTTCCTTAACTAATGCTGCTTTGTGTCCTCTGGTTCTACTGCCTTCTTTAAGTTTGAAGAACATATTTTTTTTATCAACATCCTCATAACCGTTCACTATTTTAAACACTTCTATTTGGTCTCCTCTTAGTCGCCTGGTCTCTAGTGCTGTCAAACCACATTGTAATAAGTGGCTTTCGTAACTAAGGTCTCTCAATTCTGGAATAATTTTAGTTGCTCTTCGTTGTATTCTTTCTAGCTTGTCTATGTCCTTTTTACAATATGGCTTCCATGCTTGAATACAATATTCCAAATGTGGTCTAAATATTGCTTTGAACAGGAATACAATTAGCTGTTTCTCCTTATACGTGATAGTTCTCCTAATTAGCCCTAGAACTTGATTTCCTTTCGAAGCAGCAATCCGACATTGCTCTGAAACTTTCATGTCAGCACTAAATGTTACTCCTAAGTCCTTTTCTTGTGTGGTTCCATGTGTATGCATTTACACTTCCCAAAATTTAATAACATTAGCCATTTTTCTGACCATTTAACTAATTTATCTAGATCATTCTATAAACTTTGTTTATTTGTAACATTAGTAACCTTTCTGAATACTTTTGTGTCATCTGCAGATTTCAGTATTTTGCTAGATATGTCATCTTCCAAATCATTTATATATATTAAAAACAATATAGGGCCTAATACTGATCCCTGTGGTACCCCACTCAGAACAGAATTCCAGTTTGAAATCTCACCACCTACTATTACTCTCTGTCTTTTGTGTGTAAGCCACTCTACTATCCAGTTGATTATATCATTGCCTATACCATGGGCTTTTAGTTTAAGTAACAGTCTTTGATGTGGCACTTTATTGAAAGCTTTCTGAAAATCTAAGTAGATAACATCCACTGGTAACCCGTCATCTACCCACTTTGTAATTTCTTCAAAAAAACATCAGAAATTGGTTAGACATAACTTTGCTTTCAGGAACCTGTGTTGAGATGTATTTATTAATTTATGGTGTCTAATTAATGTTTCGAGTAACATACAACTGATGTTAAACTCACTGGTCTGTAATTTTCTGGCTTGTTCCTCAATCACTTATTGATTGATTTATTGATATCTTCTTCTATCTTAATTTATGTTTAAATTGTTTTAACAAACTATATATATATATATATATATATATATATATATATATATATATATAGTTTGTTAAAACAATTTAGTTTGGCCTTAAACATAAATTAAGATAGAAAAAGATATCAATAAATTAGGCTAAAATGTTGCTGCAGTAATTTCAGTATACGCCGTAATATATACACACATAATAATTATATATACATTCATATATTAACTTTTTTATATTTATTCCAATTTATTTTATAAATTAATTAACTTGTCATCTTTAATCTACTGATGTTTATACAGTCGTACTATCTTAATTTATTTATTCTTATTTAAAATTTATATATATTATATATATATATATATATTAACGTCTTTGTTTATACTTATTCTAATTTATTTTGTGGATTAATTAACTTGTTTTATACAGTTGTATTATCTTAATTAATTTATTCTTATTTAAAAATTGCTTATTTGGCACTATCTATGCATTAGATTTATGTACAGAGCTGAGAAACTTTTTAGATATGGCGCTATGTAAAATAAATATTATTATTATTATTACCTTGATGTATGAGGCAGCCAGCAGTTGGGGCCACATGTCTCGATGATAGCTGTCGGTAGGACGTCCATGATTCGTCTGTGGGACTTCTCTGCCATCCAACGGTTAATCTCTAGAATATAACAGAACATTGGAAATATTACCCAGAAAATGATCTGAATATTAATGGCCTAGTGTGCCTAGAGTGGCCTCACGTGCCTAGAGGGGCCTTGTGTACCCTCATGTGCCTAGAGTGGCCTTGTGTGCCTAAAGTGGCTTTGTGTGCAACAAATAGAATGCATTTTGTTTGTTTTTCAAAATTAGAAGGGAAGCAGAGCATTTCCTCCAAAAAGCAAGACCAGGGGTAAAATGGTATTTCCTGCCTGAAACCGATAATGTTGTAACCTATGAATGTGACATCAGAGCCCAAGCAGACGATTACAGCCATTTTGAAATGCATAAGTCACTTTTGATTCACCTGGAAGTCAACAGTGCCAAGGAGCTTTCTTTGCAGCGGTCCAGCGTGTTCCGGTAGTCTGAAGTCGCCTGCACAAAGGTAAAAGAGTAGTTATGTCTGGCAAAACAAAAGTAACGATAACAACAATAATGATGATGTCAACAAAAAACTATGACGCTAGCAACAATATATATATATATATATATATATATATATACGATGTTCACAATCCATGCACATTAACAATTCCACTGGTTCCATTCTTAACCAACATGTGTACATGTTATAAACAATGTTTATTGTACGACAGCAAATAATAAACTGACTACATACGCATTTGCTTAAATAAGACAACCCCATTCGGAAATTATAATTAAAAACAAAAAAATATTTGAATGACCAACTTCGAATTCTACCAGTTTCAGATATTACCGCAATGACGTCATAAACATCGCAACGACATCACAAGCACGATTTTTCAACCGTCCTTTTATTCTTAGCCGCTAGGTGGCGTATGTGTTGTGAATATTTTCTATAGGAACAGAGGGTAGGATCGCACTGTACAACTGATTTGCTGCAATGTGCTCTCAGAATGTAATCCATAATATTTTACACACACGCAGAATACCATATCAACAGCACAAATCAGAACGTTACTTAAACAGTGAGATCAGCATTCTCAGTGCAGGTAATACCATCAGTGTCGTCTGAGACAGAGAACCATGTAGACAGTACTGGTTTACCATCTTTCATGTTACATATGATTCATGAACAATCAACAGATGACTGAAAGATAAAGGCAGACAATGATTGATATACATAAACAGTTTAAATAAATGACTGAAATATAGAGGCAGACAATGACTGATATACATCAACAGTTTAAACAAATGACTGAAATATAGAGGCAGGCAGTGACTGATATACATCAACAGTTTAAACAAATGACTGAAATATAGAGTTAGACAATGACTGATATACATCAACAGTTTAAACAAATGACTGAAAGATAGAGGCAGACAATGACTGATATACATCAACAGTTAAAACAAATGACTGAAAAATAGAGGCAGACAATGACTGATATACATCAATGGTTTAAACAAGTGATTTGGACGACCAGCAAATAACTATTAAATAAGCAAGATGAATATTAATTATCGTAGCTGCTAAATAAAAAATGCTATTCATCGAGGAAGTTATCTGCACTAAAATGACTGTTGTTGCCACCGTCATAGTAACTATTGCGTGTAACATAACTATTGTTTTACCTGCAGGCGACTCCAGACTACCGGAACATGCTGGACAGCTGCAAAGTAATGCTCCTATATATATATGGTATGATACTCCCCGCCATTAAGTACTTCACCACTGTCACAACTTACATTACAAAGTAATGCTCCTATATATATATGGTATGATACTCCCCGCCATTAAGTACTTCGCCACTGTCACAACTTACATTACAAAGTAATGCTCCTATATATATATGGTATGATACTCCCTGCCATTAAGTACTTCACCACTGTCACAACTTACATTACAAAGTAATGCTCCTATATATATATGGTATGATACTCCCTGCCATTAAGTACTTCGCCACTGTCACAACTTACATTACAAAGTAATGCTCCTATATATATATGGTATGATACTCCCCGCCATTAAGTACTTCACCACTGTCACAACTTACATTACAAAGTAATGCTCCTATATATATATGGTATGATACTCCCCGCCATTAAGTACTTCACCACTGTCACAACTTACATTACAAAGTAATGCTCCTATATATATATATGGTATGATACTCCCTGCCATTAAGTACTTCGCCACTGTCACAACTTACATTACAAAGTAATGCTCTTATTTGCTTACATTACAAAGTAATGCTCCTATATATATGTGGTATGATACTCCCCGCCACTAAGTACTTCGCCACTACCACAACTTACATTTGATGCACAGATTCTGCGTGTGTCGTCCACTGACCTGGCAGATATCATCCCGCGTCACTCCCTGGTACAGCATTCTGAGCCCCACACTAAGGCTGACTGGAGCAAAGACTACGTTTCCTGACCTCTTCCCGTCCTTAATGAACTCCTAAAGACACAGAGAATGCAGACATGAAGGAACTGGACATCAGCTGATCACACAAACCTTTCTCTTAATGCAACCAAGAGATAAATGAGCTGATATGTTGTCTCCACTTGTAAAGGTTCAGACATCTCCTGAATACTCATGAAACTCCACGTCTTATTACTTGCCAAGTGTCGTTTCAGTAAAACTCACGTAGCACTCACACTTAAATATAGTCAAGTCAATGTACATTATGTAGTTGAATAAGAAAACATTTTCGTACTGAATGATAATTATAACAATTAACCACATAATTCATAGATTAAATAGAAATGACCATCGATAACAAGACTTTATATTATTTTGAATGATTATAACATAATTTATCTCAGTCTGTTGTTTACCTAAATGTTGTTAGACACTGCTAGACATGACCCTTTGAACAATGTTATAAATAATCATGAGGGGAGGGGAGAGGTTGGGGTGAGGAGGTGGAGAGGTAAGGGGAGGGGTGGGGGTGAAGAGGGGAGAAGTGGAGTGTGGAGATAGACAGACAGGGAGGGGAGGGTAGGGGGTGAGGGAGACACAGAGAAAGACAGAGAGAAAGACACAGGCAGGGAGGAGGAGGTTATATTCTGGTTCGTACACGCATACTCACACACATGTTCGCACGTACACAAACTAAGACTTAGAAGAGATCAATCACGTGGTGCCACCTGGTACTGAGACATAATGGTTGATAGGTCACGACAGACGCAGGAGATGGGAGCGAGTCATGTATGGCAACCTGTCAGTTGACACCGTTTCATTGGTCGTTTCACCTGTCGCCTTGTCACCTGTTGCTGCGGAGATGGTCACTTGGTCCTTTGACGATCCGCCTCCATCTGTCGGATGGGCATGCGTCGTTCTGGCAATGATGAAATGTTTTTGTTGTAGTTAGTTCTTTGATCTGAAACCAAGGCATATACATACACTGTTTATTACTATTTGACCTGATAACTATGATGATGAACACATAGACAACAACATTTGACATTCAGAAACATAGCCAAGATAATCCATCATGGGGTCTGCAAGTGACATATAACATCCAGCGCGCTGATGCAACTATGGTCTAACACTGAACTGAAGTATCCATATAGGTCTCCACCATTAAAAAACCTTGTGCTATCATATTTAAATGCTTTAAATTACATTACATGCCTCAGCATGTATACCTTACATTGCTACCCACCCCAGCTAGCTGCTCAACCCTGCCATTGTTTCAATGTCTGTGTGAGCTGATAAGACACGTGGACTGAGGGGAAGGTGGGGGCTTCACAAGGCAAATGTCATCATCAACTATACATAAAATGTCTTGCCACATTTAAAAAATACAGTAGAACCCCTCAATGTGGCCACCCGTTGGAAACAGCCACCCCTCGAAAACGACCACTCTGACAGTGTGTTCTTGTCATATTTACACCTCTGTAATCTGACCACTTTTTTTTGTCACATGGGTGGCCTATTTAGAAGGACCTTACTGTGAATGTATTGCAAAAATAACTTGAATAAGAAAAAGTAGTTTTTATTTTTATGTATTTGTCTGGTAGTCGCTGTGCTGACCACAAAAGAACTGCCAAGTTTACTGGACAACCTTGTCACTTTAACTGAGGTGACACTTGAAATAACATATTAGTGACTTGAGAGTATTACAAAGTTGATGACATTACCAAGTCACACAGTCCTACCTGAAGAATTCCATTATCCTGTTCCTGACTGTGCAGTCGGAAGATACAAACACTCCTTGTCAGCGCTCTGCTGCGACATGACCAGCCTGGTGGCGCACTCTATGAACATGATCAGACATCATGTCACCTTGGGATCAAGCGTGACACTATGTCCGGTCTTCTCAACATGAATGATTCTCATGTTCCAGGCGACTTCATCCTGTGGCGATGGATTGACAGGTTTATCCAGGTAAATGCAGCCACTCCTATGAATTACAATGAACAGAGCTGAGAGATTGTCACAGAGGAACAACACTTCCAAGTTCCTAGCATAGTGCTGCAGTTATATGATATTGTTACTGCCCTCATTAGTCATTACACACAAGTTTGGTGCACACTGGTGCACACAAACATTTCTAACTGAAACCAATAAACACTTTGCAATTTTATGGTCCACAATGACAAGACATTTTGTCAGGACACACAACTATAATTTCACAATCTACAGTGTTGCCTCAAAGTGAATATCGTACAAATTATGTTGAAATCCCAAAAAGCAGGTTCACCAACAGAAGTTGTTAAGAAACCACAGAAGTCTCCCAACAAGCCACAAAAGTGATGAGCTGTCAGCAGGTGTCACTGTATATGAAGTTTTTCTCACATGTAAATTAGGTATGGGGTCTAAATGCACTTGGTCAAATACAAAGAGTTTGTGGAATGCACACAAATTATGTGCACAGCGGTATACATTCCCACTGCGTCACATATAAACAGAAGACTGGGCAGCTACTTACTACAACATCCAAACTTTTCCACTTCTCTTCATCTTCTCTTTCTTGTTCTTCTTTGCACTTTCTGGAAGAAACATCAAAGTTTGTCTTGAGCCTTGAAAGCATAAACTAACCCACTGTGATCATGTGATTGGAGGTCGATGCTGTTTTTGAAAGAAGACACATTGACATGTCACGTGTCTGAGCTATGGCATTTCTTTCTACTACATAAATAGTTCAGATTGTGTTACTCCAGTGCTCTTGACTTAAGCCTTTTCACTCCCTGGTGGAGCATAAACCATTAACGACTCCTTTCTACCAGACATTGTTTTGGGCTTGCATTTTCCAGTTTTTTCCCCATTGCCCTGAGGGTTCCTGAGGGTTCCGTTACTCAGCTATATTTAATTCATCAAATAAATAAAATTTGTGTTGTGCTTATGCAATGAGTGAAGTGTATGCAAAAAGACAAACACAAAATGTAGCAAATTAATCTCTAGATCTCAACAACTATTTACTGAGTATGTATTGCAAAAATAACTCAAATGAGGACAAGTAGTTTTTATTCTTATTTAGTTGTCTGGTAGTTGCTGCAACATTTCTATTAAATCTGAACTACATTATAGGTGAGACATTACAGAAGGGTCCATGCACTGTGTTAACCACAAAAGAAATGCCAAGTTTACTGGACAACCATGTCAGTATAACTGAGGTGGCACTTGAAATGACAGACTAGTGAGTTGACTGTATTACGAAGTTGATGACATTACCAAGTCACACAGTCCTACCTGAAGAATTCCCTTCAGGTCCTGCACCAGACAGAGCAGACGGAAGACACAAGCACGCCTTGCTAATGCTTTGCTGTGACTTCCCCAGCCTGGTGGCCTACTCTGAGCACACGATCAGACATCCTATTACCTTGGTATCCAGCATGAAATTATCTCCTGTTGTCATGGGCCAAAACATCCAACACCCGTATGAAAAGGATGGACCTGACGAATACACCAGTTACCATGTGTGTTTACAGAAACTTAATATTTCTAATACCTCCATAATTTTACGCTTTTGTTATTGAACTTTACTTGCATATTACACAGACAACACCTATTCAAAGCTATGCAAATATTATGTAACATACTCATTACAAATTTAGTTAAAAGTCAGTTTAAAATATACCTAAAATTGTTATATCATGTAAATTAACTAAGTATATGTCTGGGATTAAACTCCATAAAATTAATAAGTTTACTTATAAATTAAAGTAGATATAGTGAAAAATGTTTTAATTGAATTTTTCATAAAATATTTTCGTTATCATTGTCATGTCGGTAGTTGCATCAAAAATGATTACATAATATCTGTTGAAAATGGATTAATGACTAATGTGACATCTGAAACTTTAGAATATTACCTTTCAAATGATACCACACTTGTCCCATTTCAACCAGTTTCTAAAAATGACATGTTGGTTTACCTGAACGTGGAACTGCCCTAATGTATTATTAACTTTACAATATAACAAACACTGTGGGGTGATGTGGCTTTGTGGCAGAGTGTCAGACTGTCGATTGAGGGGACCGGGGTTCGGAACTACCAGCTGCCATTTCAAAATATGGACAATTTTGTTTGTTCAGGGGAAGTAAACTAAAAGATCCTACACATCCTGAAAAAAACGTGCCATGGACTCACTGGTGATCTCATTCTCGAAACTACCATTGACGTAGAAATCCTTACAAAATTAATGGACTGCCAATTATCGAAGTAGAAGTGGGCGATATAAAGGGATTTCAAATACACATCCTCAAAATATAATAGTTTTACTTATTGTTGTACTGTTCGCAAGGCTGAAGTCATAGTTGTGTCATCAGTTAAACTTCCACATGACTACAAACATGAATACGTACATATTCAAGTCTGTCATTTTCATACCTGACAAGTTTTATCCGCTTGTTTACTTGTCGTTCCCTGGCGGAAAGATGGTGAACCTTTTCTGGACGATGCTATTTGTACAGCCGGACTCGACAAATGTAATATGGGTTACAAATACGTTGCATTTATATAAATATCATGAGTGGGTGTACCGGTGGCGTATCTAGGACTTTGTAAACTATGTAAAAAACCAGCCAGGCGGCATGTCCAATTGGCCCCCTTAAATATACAATATGCCACTGCAATAATATTATTGAAACTAAAGTTGTAAATTCAAAACCCACTATTTATTTAACAAGATTTGCCATTCCAAAACTGTGCTGAAACTTTAGCTATACCGTTGTTTTTAATATTCACGGAATCATTGTCTAGTGGTGGATTAAAGGAATTTACATGTGAGGAAAGATTAACACAACTAATACATCATAGACTTGAAGAACGGAGATTACGAGGAGATTTAATTGAAACTTTTAAGTTGTTAACTATGAAAGAGAACATAGACCCAGATCAGTTTTTTAACATTAATCTAATTAATCTCAGAGGCCACAGTAAAAAAATTAATAAACAACAATGTATGAAGCTAAGCAGATGCCGATTTTTCAGTGAAAGGGTGCTGAATGTATGGAATGTCCTTGTCCAACGATATTATATCTGCACAATCTACTAACATTTTAAAAAACAGAATAGATAAAACTGGATTAAAATATGGGCAAACTATAAAAGGCTTATCTCTAGCCTTACAAATGCTCATTATGTGTAGGTGTAAGCGTAAGACTACAAGTTCCAGATGGCAAGTGGACAAGGAAGCCATTGACCTGTCGAGAGTCCAACAATTTTATCATCTATGACAAGCCAGTGCCCTTAGCATCAACACAATCATTTGATTAGTTTGTTCCATTAATTTATCAGCATCTGTGAGAATGAGTCCTGTCTCATATCCAACCTACACTGTTTCTTAACTAATGCTGCTTTGTGTCTTCTGGTTCTACTGCCTTCTATAAGTTATTTTGTCATATTTACACCTCTGTAATCTGACCACTTTTTCTTGGTCACATGGGTGGTCTATTTAGAGGGACTCTACTGTCAATGTAGGGGGCAGCCGTGGCCTAGTGGTTAAGGTGTTGGACTCTAAATTCGAGGGTTGTGAGTTGAAGACCCACACTGGGCACGGTTCGTTTTCGAAGCTTAGGCAATTTCGTTTACCCTACTGCCTCAGTCTACTCAGCTGCAAATGAGTACAAACACTGTTTGGAAGGTACCTGCGATGGACTAGTGTCCCGTCCAGGAGAGTCAGTATAACTGCACTCTAAGTTGCTTCGCACTACAGAAACCAGGTTTAAGCACTGGCCATATAAGCCTTCATGGCTTCCTAAGGCGTAATGCCTGGGGGATGACTTTACCTACCTTTACCTACTGTGAATGTATTGCAAAAATAACTTGAATGAGGACAAGTAGTTTTTATTTTTATGTATTTGTCTGGTAGTCGCTGCAACATTTCTATTAAAACTAAACTACATTATCGATATGAAGTTACAGAAGGGTCCACTGTGTTGACCACAAAAGAAATGCCAAGTTTACTGGACAACCATGTCAGTTTAACTGAGGTGGCACTTGAAATGACATATTAGTGATTTGAAAGTATTACAAAGTTGATGACATTACCAAGTCACACAGTCCTACCTGAAGAATTCCATTATCCCTGTCCTGACTGTGCAGTCGGAAGATACAAACACTCCTTGCCAGCGCTCTGCTGCAACATGACCAGCCTGGTGGCGCACTCTGTGAACATGATCAGACATCCTGTCACCTTGGGATCAAGCATAATACTATGTCCTGTCTTCTCAACATGAATGATTCTCATGTTCCAGGCGACTTCATCATGTGGCGATGGATTGACAGGTTTATTAGGGTTAATGCAGCCACTCCTATGGATTACAATGAATAGAGCTGAGAGATTGTCACAGAGGAACAAAACTTCCAAGTTCCTAGCATAGCGCTGCAGTTATATGATATTGTTGAATACCCTCATTACTCATTACACACAAGTCTGGTACACACTAACATTTCTAACAGAAACCAATAAACACTTTGAAACTTTTTGCTCCACAATGACAGGACATTTTGTCAGGACACATGACCATAAATTCACCATGTACAGTGCTGCCTCAAAGTGAATGTCTTACAAATTATGTTGAAACCCCAAAAAGCAGGTTCTTCAGTAGAAGTTGTTAAGAAACCACAGAAGTCTCCCAACAGGCCACAAAAGTGATGAGCTGTCAGCAGGTGTCACTATATATGGAGTTTTTCTGTAATCAGGTATGGAGTCTAATGCACTTGGTCAAACACAGAATTTGTGGAATGCCCACGAATTATGCACACTGAAGTTTACATTCCCACTGTGTGATGTATAAACAGATAGACTGGGCAGCTACTCACTATAACATCCAAACTTATCCACGTCTTCTCTTTCTTGTTCTTCTTCACACTTTCTGGAAGAAACACCAAAGTTTGTATTTAGCCTTGAAAGTATAAACTATGGAAAGATAAATTTCGCAATATTAGCATTTTCATGTACTTTAACATGTTCACAAGATTATTGTACTTGTAGAACAAATGGAAAAACCTTTTTTTTTTATATAAATTAATTAAATTTCATTTTGGAAGTGCACCATATGTAGGCTTTGTCAAAGCTGGTGTGTTTGGTCGCAAGATTGACAAAACTGTGAAAAGTCTCCAGGCTGACAGTATGATGGTCTGTTTAGTCTCTTGACATCTTGCAGCACATTCTTGTGTAACAGTTCCTCCTCCAATATTACTGCAACCTGCAACCAGTTAATGTTAAGCAAGTAGACAACACAGTTGAACAGGAACCTACCTGGGCAATGGCTTTTTTCAGCAAGTAGATAGCACAGTTGAACTGTAACCTATCTGGGCAATGTCTTTATTCAACACTGGATACCGCAGCGGCACATCGAGGAACTAAAAAATGTATTTCAATGACAATATTCTACCTAAATTGTACATATAGTTAAATAGGCTGAATGTAGTGATTTGAATTCAGTAGATGTGTACACAACCAGTAGTGTTTGTATGCATACTGCAAACACCAGCAGGGATTGAACCTGCCACACACAACACTGAAACATGTCTACAAATCAATGAACAGTTCAGCAAAACATTTACACAAACGCTCAAATGTTTACATTACATTTACCCCGTTAGTGATATTTATGTCCCCTGGCATAGACACCAGGTAGAACTGACCAACAGCTTTTGGTAGCAATTGCATTAAAACCCCCGTCATCTCAATTAACAGTCTGGGCTCTGACCGCCCAGTCACAGCGTCCCCAAGTCACTTGCATATCTAGGATCTCACAAAGGGGGGCCAAGTTTAGTCACCCATTAGTTCACCATGCTACCATGTAGTGGGGCAACAGGTTACATAAAAAAATATAAAAAATTAAGCTACAGGGGGGCCGTAAGCCACAGAAGGCCATAAGCCACAGGGGGCCATAAGCCACAGGAAGCCATAAGCCACAGGTGGCCATAAGCCACAGGAGGCCATAAGCCCCCTGTTGCTGAGGAGATGGTCACTTGGTCCTTTGACGATCCGCCTCCCATGGTGGCGACATTTGTCGGATGGGCATGCATCGTTCTCGCAATGATGAAATCTTTTTGACCTAGGTAGTTCTTCGATCTGAAACCACGGCATATACATACACTGTTTATTACTATTTGATCTGATAACTACGATGATGAACACATAGACAACATTTGACATTCAGAAACATAGCCAAGATAATCCGTCCTGGGGTCTGCAAGTGACATATAACATCCAGCGCGCTGATGCAGCTATGGTCTAACACTGAACTGAAGTATCCATGTAGGTCTTCGCCATTAAAAAACCTTGTGATATCATATTTAAATGCTTTAAATTACATTACATGCCTCAGCATGTATACCTTACATTGCTACCCACCCCAGCTAGCTGCTCAACCCTGCCATTGTTTCAATGTCTGTGTGAGCTGATAAGACACGTGGACTGAGGGGAAAGTAGGGGGGGGGCTTCACAAGGCAAATGTCATCATCAGCTATACATAAAATGTCTTTGTTACTTTTGTTACTTTTACTAGGGACAGTGCCAAGAGCTGCAAGTCTGAATCTTCACTCTTACCCAGACCAGTTTCCATAAAAGGCCACATTTAAAAAATACAGTAGAACCCCTCCATGTGGCCACCTGTTGGAAACAGCCACCCCTCGAAAACGACCACTCTGACAGTGTGTTCTTGTCATATTTACACCTCTGTAATCTGACCACTTTTTCTTGGTCACATGGGTGGTCTATTTAGAGGGACTCTACTGTGAATGTATTGCACAAATAACTTGAATGAGGACAAGTAGTTTTTATTTTTATGTATTTGTCTGGTAGTCGCTGCAACATTTCTATTAAAACTAAATTACATTATCGATATGAAGTTACAGAAGGGTCCACTGTGTTGACCACAAAAGAAATGCCAAGTTTACTGGACAACCATGTCAGTTTAACTGAGGTGGCACTTGAAATGACATATTAGTGACTTGAAAGTATTACAAAGTTGATGACATTACCAAGTCACACAGTCCTACCTGAAGAATTCCATTATACCTGTCCTGACTGTGCAGTCGGAAGATACAAACACTCCTTGCCAGCGGTGTGCTGTGACGTGACCAGCCTGGTGACGCACTCTATAAACACGATCAGACATCCTGTCAGTTAGCATCCAGAGTGTCACTATGTCCCGTCTTCTCAACATGATATTGTTGAATACCCTCATTATTCATTACACACAAGTTTGGTACACATTAACATTTCTAACATAAACCAATAAACACTTTGAAACTTCATGTTCCACAATGACAGGACATTTTGTCAGGACACATGACCATAAATTCACCATGTACAGTGCTGCCTCAAAGTGAATGTCTTACAAATTATGTTGAAACCCCAAAAATCAGGTTCTTCAGTAGAAGTTGTTAAGAAACCACAGAAGTTTCCCAACAGGCCACAAAAGTGATGAGCTGTCAGCAGGTGTCACTATATGTGGAGTTTTTCTGTAATCAGGTATGGAGTCTAATGCACTTGGTCAAACACAGAGTTTGTGGAATGCACATGAAATATGCACACAGAAGTTTACATTCCCACTGTGACACATATAAACAGATAGACTGGGCAGCTACTCACTATAACATCCAAACTTTCCACGTCTTCTCTTTCTTGTTCTTCTTCACACTTTCTGGAAGAAACATCAAAGTTTGTATTTAGCCTTGAAAGTATAAACTAACTCACTGTGATCATGTGTGATTGGGAGGTTAATGTTGTTTTTAAAGGAAAACACACTGACATATATTGATGAAATGTGTCTGAGCTATATATGGCATTTCTTTCTACTATATTGTATATATTAGTTTCTTATTGCATATTTATGGTCATTCTTTTAGTTTCACTTATATTACTGAACTAATTTAAAGTTTAGTTCTTAAGAATTGTTTTTTAAATATAATTGTATTAACAGTTTGTATGGTTATATTCTTTATCTTACTTGTATAAATGAATATATTTAAAGCAATTTTTAGAATGTTTTAGCATATTTAATTTTTTAGCAGTTTTATGATAATTTTCTTACTTTTACTTGCATTACAAACTCTATTTAAAGTAGTGTTACAGAATATTTTAACATGTTTATTTTGTTAGCATTTCTTTTTTATGTTTAGCATTTGTGTAGACTATTCTTAGTAAAATTATTCTCTTAGCAACTTATGGCCTGTAAAATACTAATATGTTTGTAAAGCGCCTGAGAGCTATATAAGTACTTTTATTACTTATTATTACTATTACATCAATAGCACAGATCATGTTACTCCAGTGCTCTTGGCTTAAGCCTTTTCACTCCATGGCAGAGCTTAGACCATGAGCACAAGTAGTTTTTATTGTTGTGTGTGGTAGTTGCTGCAACATTTCTATTAAATCGACGAGAAGCTACAGAAGGGTCCACTGTGTTGACCATTAAAGAACTGCCAAGTTTACTGGACAACCATGTCAGTATAACTGAGGCAGTATTCAAAGTTAAGGCCTTTTTATCGGCAGTAGCCAGTTCAAAATGCTTCCCATCGATTCAGTTAGCCAAAATGCTCAAGTTATTGACCCCACCCCGTCGATTCATACCGGTGGTCACAGCTGGGTCAAAATGCTTCCCATCGATTCAGTTAGCCAAAATGCTCAAGTTATTGACCCCACCCCGTCGATTCATACCGGTGGTCACAGCTGGGTCGGACTGTATTAGTGATACACATTACAGTATTTACTAATCTACACTAATTTTTATATAAAATACACTTGTGACAAACTACGTCTTCCTTGCCAGTTACAGATCGCTGCCAAGGCAAAGTCCACACATTCCAGGGAAACCCCTGGCATTTGTAACATGGATGTACTTAATACTAGTGATACCAAGGAGCCTGAAGGAGGCAGACAATCCGTCTAACAATATAATGTGCCATCACATTAAGACACCTGGTGTGTGAAATTCTTGAAAATGACATACCTCCTTTTCGTACAAATTGCTTCAATGCATGACACCCCTGCATTTATGCCATGAATTTCCCCGGTTCCAAAATATGAGTACATCCTGCCTAACAGCCACTGTGTCCTTACGCAACTGGTATACCAACTGAACTGACAAATGGCATTTCAAAACACAGATGCTACTGTGCACAAAACATCACTTACACTCACTCATTCACACAATTTCTGCTCTCACTAATACACCCAAACTGCACAATTAATTTTTTGTAGGGACTCTTTATCGTTGTAATGGCGGATGCATTCTCACTGTGGTCCGTGCCCATGACCATGTGCCAGTGGCAGAGGTGGCAAGTGTGCGGGCGATAATACGGCCACTATGATTTCATTGCCTGCGCAAAGTTAAATAAATAATTACAACCTTGACTTCAGTTCTGCCATCTCGTAACATCTGAAATAACCGTTACAAAGACAATGTCGCACCTTGTCACCATGTTGATTTCATCGATCAGTGTTAGCGACTGATGTTTCGTACTGGGAGCCGCCATAATCGGCGCGGGTCATCTCATTGGTTGGTTCATAATCCACAATGTGGCGCCACTATTAATGCCTGAAGCTGTCATATAGGAATTTTAGCTCCATTGTTTTATTTTGTTAGCTTCATAGCTGTATTGAGCTGTATTATTCTATACAAAATATACAGTACCGCCAATGCTTTATTTTGTTAGCTTTATAGCTGTCTTGAGCTGTATTATTCTATATAAGATATGCAGTACAGCCACTGCTTTATTTTGTTAACTTTATATAGCTGTATTGAGGTGTATTATTCTATTTAAGATACACAGTACTGCCACTGCTTTATTTTGTTAGCTTTATGAATAATGGTAGGTTCTACTCTGTTTTCAGGTCACTGTTGATACAAAGGTGTGTTTGCTACACTTTCTACCAAGTGAGGAGGTGACAGACACACAGTCAGTCGCAAGAGTGCGTGTGCACGTTGAGCGTGCTATACACAGAGTGAAGTGCTTCCACTTCTTCGATGGAGTGGCGCCACTCACATTTGTAGGGTCCATCAACCAGATGTGATATGTGTACTCTATTGACACATTTCTGTGGAAGTAATGGGGATTGAAAGTGAGCTTTTCAGAGCCACCCTCAACCACGCCTGGGGTCTGTTACACTGCATTGTAATCTATTATTTATTACTTACTTTTCTTTCTATTACTATTACATGCTGAAGCCAATGTAATTTATTACAATTACATTTCAAGTTATTACAGTTACTAATACATGTTTCTCAGCATTGATTGTCTTTACCAGGTGTTGGAGCTGACACAAAAGAAGCCAGCATTAATTCCAACTGTAGACTTCTTTGATGTCTGGTATGTGCAGGTGGCTTATGTAAAGAATAGCTCAACTCAAACACACACGTTTATATTTATAACTAACAACCTCAATTACTATTACATTAGTTTCTATTACATTGTGCTATCTTTCATCTATTATTTGTAAAAGTTACTATTACATATTACCATTACCCCAAATGTGCCCCCAACAAAGGATACTTTCTTGCGTGTTATGTAATTCAATTCGCTGGATTGCATATATGGTTTAATAAAAAATCAATCGGCACATTTGGAAAGAGAAAATGTGCTATACCGTGGTGAAGTTTTAATGTGATTAAAATGTTTGAATGAGAAATGGTGTTGTTTCCAATTTCTGAACAAAAAGACATTACTGTTTTGGATCATGTCACCTATTTTGCTAGGCCACCACACATATTGCTATATTTAATGCCAAGACAATTTTTTATAAGAGTATGGTTTATTTTATACTCAACACACTGACAAGCACATTCCGAGAGCAAAATGTCCTGTTGTGTAAGTATTACAAACATGTAATGTCTACAGAAACCAAACTGTTGTAACCATTTAGCCACCCATAATGCTACTACCTCTGAATACTTGACTGAGTCCTTCATCACACATTTAACTTCCAACAGGCCCATTGAATCAACCGGTGAGTTTGATAGCATAGAGCACAGACACCATGATCTCACTGCAAGGTGAAACATTTAATTATTAAGCATGACTTAACTTATCACACCTTATGCAGTTATATACCAAACAGCCCGGTCTATTTAAAACATATTTTACATATTGTTGATATTATAACTAATGCATCTTTAAAAAATGTATTTCAATGACAATATTCTACCTAAATTGTACATTTAGTTAAATAGGCTTAATGTAGTGATTTGAATTCAGCAGATGTGTACACAACCAGTAGTGTTTGTATGCATACTGCAAACACCAGCAGGGATTGAACCTGCCAGACACAACACTGAAACATATCTACAAATCAATGAACAGTTTGGCAAAACATTTACACAAACGCTCAAATGTTTACATTACATTTACCCTGTGTGTGATATTTATATCCCATAGACACCAGATAGAACTGACCAACAGCTTTTGGTAGCAATTTGATTGAAACTCTGGTCATCTCAATTAACAGTCTGGCCTCTGACCGCCCAGTCACAGCGTTCCCAAGTCACTGGCGTATCTAGGATCTCACAAAGGGGGGCAAAGTTTAGTCACCCATTAGTTCACCGTGCTACCATGTAGTGGGGCAACAGGTTACATACAAAAAATTAAGTTACAGGGGGCCATAAGCCACAGGAGGCCATAAGCCACAGGAAGCCATAAGCTACAGGAGGCCATAAGCCACAGGGGGCCATAAGCCACAGGGGGCCATAAGCCACAGGGGGCCATAAGCCACAGGAGGCCATAAGCCACAGGAGGCCATAAGCCACAGGAGGCCATAAGCCACAGGGGGCCATAAGCCACAGGGGGCCATAAGCCACAGTAAGCCATAAGCCACAGGAGGCCATAAGCCACAGGAGGCCATAAGCCACATGAAGCCATAAGCCACAGGGGGCCATAAGCCACAGGGAGCCATAAGCCACAGGAGGCCATAAGCCACAGAGAGCCATAAGCCACAGGGGGCCATAAGCCACAGGAGGCCATAAGCCACAGGAAGCCATAAGCCACAGGGGGCCATAAGCCACAGGGGGCCATAAGCCACAGGGGGCCATAAGCCACAGGAGGCCATAAGCCACAGAGAGCCATAAGCCACAGGGGGCCATAAGCCACAGGAGGCCATAAGCCACAGGGGGCCATAAGCCACAGGATGCTATGACCCAATGTAATATGCACCATTGGTTTAATAAGTGTGCGGACTGTTGTTAAAATCATAGAACGAATTGACATTAATCGTTCTATCAGGCAACCTACAAATGTGAATGGCGTATAGAGACAGACCCACTTTCACAATTTGTTGCCAAATTTCACCTGGGCCCAGTATGAAATCATTTATAAGTTTGTCTGATGATTTTATCAAAACTAAATAACACATTAGCACAAATTAGCTGACAAGTCATAGTCGATATTATATAGGTTTATTTTTTTTATGAATATCGAACGAGATGAGTAAAAAACATAAATGAGGAGGAATCTGTATAACAAAAACAACACATTAAAACATTAAGAAGTACTAAAATAGTTTATTTGAGAACAAGTCCAAGTATTTAGCCTCATTCCTGACATAACCAGGAATCATAACTGGGCAATGCCTTTATTCAGCAAGTAGATAGCACAGTTAAACTGGAACCTACCTGGGCAATGTCCTTATTCAGCAAGTAGACACCATAGTTGAACTGGAACCTACCTGGGCAATGTCTTTATTCAACAAGTAGATAGCACAGTTGAACTGGAACCTATCTGGGCAATGTCTTTATTCCGCAAGTAGATAGCACAGTTAACTGGAACCTACCTGGGCAATGTCTTTATTCAACACTGGATACCGCAGCGGCACATCGAGGAACTTTGTAATCATGGCCACCAGGTGGCTCGTGTAAAACCAAGGGCAACAGAGATCATTGTCGCACCTTGACCTGTAACCAAGGACAACAGAGATCATAGTTTGAAAATGTGAATCAAATTTCAGAATATGAATCGACAGTCTGAGAGTGTAAATCAACAGTCTGAGAATGTGAATCAAAAGTCTGAGAATGTGAATCAACAGTCTGAGAATATTTGATAATTTCTTTTTATCTGTACATGTTTTAGCATCATTAGACAGGGCTGACAGTATTACTACTATATCTGTACATGTTCTAGCATCATTATGTGTCGAATCACTGGTACTTCGTCCCACTTCCTGTCTTGGCCGGTCGTCATTCTCGGAACCAGCCCAACATCAAAGAAAAATTCATGGACATGTCTATTACTACCTTGCGGACCAACGATGACCAGTCCAGAGCCAATTAAAGTTAAGTTCCCGTACGCCAGTTAACAATGATTCGTTAAAAGAGCAACTAACAATTACATGGTTCAACAGGTCGACTTGCTGGGATGCTCATGGTGGCACCCTCTTTGTTCTCCTAACACTGGTGTCTTCCGTTGACAACTGGTTGATGCAACGAATGTCTGACAGAATCAGTGACCTGGAGAGCACATGAATGCGTGATGAATGTACTATTTACATGTTAGTGAACATAACTAATGCATGATGAATGTACTATTTACATGTTAGTGAACATAACTAATGCGTGATGAATGTACTATTTACATGTTAGTGAACATAACTAATGCGTGATGAATGTACTATTTACATGTTAGTGAACATAACTAATGCGTGATGAATGTACTATTTACATGTTAGTGAACATAACTAATGTGTGATGAATGTACTATTTACATGTTAGTGAACATAACTAATGCGTGATGAATGTACTATTTACATGTTAGTGAACATAACTAATGCATGATGAATGTACTATTTACATGTTAGTGAACATAACTAATGCGTGATGAATGTACTATTTACATGTTAGTGAACATAACTAATGCTTGATGAATGTACTATTTACATGTTGGTGAACATAATTAATGCGTGATGAATGTACTATTTACATGTTAGTGAACATAACTAATGCGTGATGAAAGTACTATTTACATGTTGGTGAACATAACTAATGCGTGATGAATGTACTATTTACATGTTAGTGAACATAACTAATGCGTGATGAATGTACTATTTACATGTTAGTGAACATAACTAATGCGTGATGAATGTACTATTTACATGTTAGTGAACATAACTAATGTGTGATGAATGTACTATTTACATGTTAGTTAACATAACTAATGCATGAAGAAAGTACCATTTACATGTTGGTGAACATAACTGATGCAACTAATAAGTAAATATTGATTAATTAGCGCACAAACTCAACATACCAACACATTTAAATAAAAGGCTATAACTTCCATGATTATAAAAATATTTGTTTAATTTGTGCAGAGCCTGGGGCTTTCAACAAAAATCTTTAACATATTCGAATCTCTGTCAAATTGTAATATTATATTAAAACAATGCAGGCGATTTTGTTCATACATTCGAACTTCTTTGCTGTCAGAGCCTATTTCTTAAAATTGTTCCAGCATTTATCTTTTGAGCAAGAAACAACTAAACATTCCACACACACACCCCCTAGGCTAGCACTACCAGTGGCCATTTACCTTTTGAACAAGAAACAACTAAATATTCCACACACACACCCCCTAGGCTAGCACTACCAGTGGCCATTTACCTTTTGAACAAGAAACAACTAAACATTCCACAAACACACACACCCTAGGCTAGCACTACCTGTGGCCATTTACCTTTTGAGCAAGAAACAACTAAATATTCCACAAACACACACCCCCTAGGCTAGCACTACCAGTGGCCATTTACCTTTTGAACAAGAAACAACTAAACATTACACACACACACACACCCTAGGCTAGCACTACCAGTGGCCATTTACCTTTTGAACAAGAAACAACTAAACATTCCACACACACACACACCCTAGGCTAGCACTACCAGTGGCCATTTACCTTTTGAACAAGAAACAACTAAACATTCCACACACACACACACCCTAGGCTAGCACTACCAGTGGCCATTTACCTTTTGAACAAGAAACAACTAAACATTCCACACACACACACACACCCTAGGCTAGCACTACCAGTGGCCATTTACCTTTTGAACAAGAAACAACTAAACATTCCACACACACACACCCTAGGCTAGCACTACCAGTGGCCATTTACCTTTTGAACAAGAAACAACTAAACATTCCACACACACACACACACACCCTAGGCTAGCACTACCAGTGGCCATTTACCTTTTGAACAAGAAACAACTAAACATTCCACACACACACACCCTAGGCTAGCACTACCAGTGGCCATTTACCTTTTGAACAAGAAACAACTAAACATTCCACACACACACACACACACACCCTAGGCTAGCACTACCAGTGGCCATTTACCTTTTGAACAAGAAACAACTAAACATTCCACACACACACACCCTAGGCTAGCACTACCAGTGGCCATTTATCTTTTGAACAAGAAACAACTAAACATTCCACAAACACACACCCTAGGCTAGCACTACCAGTGGCCATTTACCTTTTGAACAAGAAACAACTAAACATTCCACACACACACCCCCTAGGCTAGCACTACCAGTGGCCATTTACCTTTTGAACAAGAAACAACTAAATATTCCACACACACACACACACCTAGGCTAGCACTACCAGTGGCCATTTACCTTTTGAACAAGAAACAACTAAACATTCCACAAACACACACACCCTAGGCTAGCACTACCAGTGGCCATTTACCTTTTGAACAAGAAACAACATAACAGGCGGGTCCAGACTAACAACAAGGAGGTGCCCAGTTGTCCAATAAAACACCAAGAATAGCAATTATAGTTATCCACATTTCCACACAGACAGCACTTTCTAGACAACGGCAAAATGGAAGGTATATAAAAAATTTAATTTGTTTTATTACGTAACATAAGAATGTATAAACACTATAAATATGACACTGTTATCATCACGAAAAAAACCTTTTACTACTACAACTACTAAACCAGCACAATAACAAAACTGCCTTGCTTCACATAAGCAACTTGCACATTAGTGTACAAATATAATTAATACAACTAAATGAGACATCAGTCTTAAATGTAGTTTCTATGAATTAGTAGGTATTTATAATCTTTAGTTTTAACATTCTAGTCAAATATAGCAAGCAGGGAGACTCACCTGCTTTGGGGTGAGATAGACACTGAGGGCCGTGATACGGTCCCCACTATGGTCTCTGTACAACTCCGTGATCAACATGTCATTGTCCTTCATATGCAGCAGGAACTTCTGCATGTCTGTAGGTGGGATGCAGAAACAACAACACTCAATTAGCTTTAGTTTTCAATGTCTGCATACACATATACTGTGTACTATATCTAATATATAAAGAAGTGTCTGTTTGTCTCTCTGTTGTGTCCTATTTGTGGGTCAATCTAGATGAAACTCTGCAAGATAACCCATGGGCCCCTTCTGATGAACATGGAGGGTCAGATGTGGAACTATCCACATTGGCCCCAGGGGTGGGGGTTAACATTTTAAGAGAGCTTTAATTTGTTTTCTATGTCATAATAGAGATAACAATTATGGCTGCCTTTTCTCCCATCGATACAAGCATCACACAATCTACTGTCCTGTCAGTACACCAGCTTATATTAACTGTTTGGCCGTGATGAGAGTCGTTGTTGACAACCACTGTCTCCAGTTCTCAGCAGCTTTGTTGGATTATTTGGCATTCAGCCGTGTCCTCAGATTCTTATCCAACCATTGGGCTCTCTGCCATCCTCTAGCACCATACCTGCTAAAATCAAACATCCTCTTCACCATCACTGTTCTCAGTAGTCAACAACTGTTTTCAATTTTACATTTCTTTTCAATCCAGTGAATAACCAACAGCCTTTTACACCATCGTAGCTCAAGAGCAACAACACACTTTTTCAATGCCCTTTTCAAAGCCTCACCCCACCTACTTATGTAGTATATCGATCCGTTGTTACCACCAAGGAGTAGATATGATCCAGCCGTGTCATAGCTTGTCACTGGAGCCATGTCCTGTACCTACAACAGAACAGTAGTTACAGTATTATATGCAGTCTTGGCACATTTCTACCTGTTTGATACATTTCTTCTGCAGGAGCTGAATGAATTCCACAATGAGCACAACGTGTACTAGTGTTTAAATCCATCCTTTATGTTATTTATGGTTAATGAAGGAGCAGTTTAACTAATAAATTCTCTTGGATGGACATAACACAGTATGTTATTAATATTTTCTTATTTTCTAGCATGAAAAGAACATGCACACTGTGTTTTATTTATCTGTTTTGTCACTGTTATAATGCAAAGCATGCTAATGGTGACAATTAAAATATAATTAAACAACATCCTCATAGAAATAATGAATTGCTGGTGCAATTTTTTGCATTTGCATAAATTTCATTTGTTCATATACTTATACAAAACCACTGCGCTCCATATACTTATACAAAACCCCCTTACAGACCATTGATTGGCCGTCATGAGGAGCCTTACCTGCCAGTTCTGTGTCATGGCATGCCACACAATGACCTTGCCTGTCATACTGAGTGGAGCCAATTTGAGCGAAACACCTGCCACCGTGAGAGATTTACCTGCAAGTTCTGTCATGGTATGCCAAACCCGACCTTGCATGTCGTACCGAGTGCTGCAAGTTGATTGCTAATGACAACAGACATCTGGAACCTGCTTGCAGGGGGAGAGAACACTTTTATTCAGTGAAGTAGCATGACGATTTCACCTTACACTGAGCACAAATTTGAATAAAACAGTTGTTTATGGACCTGCTAAATGGATATAATTAATCAACATACAAGTACCTGACCCTCAAGCCTGCACAGCGGTGAACAAGAAGGAAGAGCACTGTTAGCTTGGTAAATAGTTATGTTTAATAAATTCAAGGATGTGGTCAACATTTTCATAAATTGTGTATAAACTGCTTATGAGAAACAAAATTTCAATACAAAGTTTTAGCATCCCTCTACAAACATGGTGTTGTGTGACTATGTTGCACCATTTAGACACATTCTGCCCATGACAGTGACAGGATTCTCCTCAGAGCCCTTTTCTCCTGACAGACCTATCTCACTTACTGACCTATCTCACGCGTGACGAGGCCGCCATCATTGCTGATCATGACGCTCCACAACTGGATGGTGGAGTGGAAGGCGGCGGCCACCATCCTGTCAGACACGGACTCGTCCACGAGAGATGCCAGTGTGCAGGGTCCTTTATCCTGTCTCACACAAACACACAAGTTACATAGAACTGCTTCAATGACATAGATCACACACACACAAACTTTGCTATTCTGCTGAGGAAAATCATAGAATCAACAAATCATATGTAACTCCGTTTGAGCAATATGCATTTTTTGCCACATGGTTGTACTCATATAAATGATGTACTCTTCTTGACTACAGCATGCTTATGAAAATAAGAAGGATGACAAGAAGGATGCACAGGGAAACTTAACAAAGGATAAATAAAAAAAAATAATAAAGCAGGTTACCAAAACAAAAGCCATTACCATTCAGCACCAATACTGATTTATTAGAACACCTGTAAAAGTTAGTTTTTCAATCTAATGTGACATTCTCTCCCCCACCACCATTCATCATTACAGGTTTTGCAATGTCTGTTCCAGTCATGAATCCAATGTATTTGCAAGAGGACCATGACTGGTTTGCTTGCTTCCTTGGGACTGTTCAACATGCTTAACACTTCACCCTCTGGCAGACATGTTCATTCCAACACCATCTCAACTTCTTTGGGAAGCATTCAGCCAAGCTGCAAGTACTGTGCAAAGACTATTCATTCACATTTCCACCCGTCTGTACCTGGGTACTCATTTACAGCTGAGTGAATTGTGGTAATGTGGGGGAACAAAATTGCCAAAGATTTGATTCGGCAGCAAGAGGATTTGAACCTCAGCTGAGTCTGGTTTTCTCACATTGTGTGGTAGAAAGATCATGAATAAATAAATTTTTCATATCTCTAGGGCATAGGCATATTGAAAGTTAGGACACAGTCAAATGCCATAACCAAAGCATTTACTTACGTCTACTGATTTGCATCTTTAACAAAGAACAACACAGTTGCCTTGCTAATCTTTCATGGCCGACACTTGTTGAGGGAAATCTTCAGTTGATGAACTGTGGGAACATCCTGGCACTTGCTGCGCATTATTCCTTCAAGACAAAGACACTAGTAAAGAATAGTTGCGTAGTAAATTAAGAAAGTGGCACCGAAACTTAGACTGAATACTACAATGAAAACAGTGGATTTTAGTATTCTTGCAGTGTGAAGTTTGTAAAACTCAAATGCTGAGGGTCTATAACCAACAATGCTATACATAATGGTGAACTTAGCAAAATAACGAACATTCTTTGAACAATGTTACCAAATACTATCTTACTAACCATATATATTATATATGTAGTTATGGCAAGCAGTTTCATAGCGAAAAAAATCACAGGTACAGTACACAGAGATGTGTGGCTGATTTGTTAGCTTAATTATGCCGGCAGATTAAAAAAATACTATTAGTCAGTGTCATGTTTCTCTGGTGTCGATGAACGATGACCTCTTTATGGTGCCATCTTCCTGAAACCAAATGTCCTACATTGTCTGAGTTCACTGTTTCCTGCAGTGTACTTCTGCAATGCTGGTTCCTGCAGTAGGTCAGTCATGTAAGAAAGATAATTCTTTGTGCCATCACAATCTGTGATCACTGCGCATTGAATGTATGCAATGCTTCAGCCGTAGGGACAAGAACCAAGACAAGGAAATCCTACCAGGGCTGGGTCCAATTATGTAATTGTAATTGCAATTGTAATTGATATAAATATGCAAAAAGGCATCACCATTTTCTTTGATTCTGTAATCTTCTATCAGTGAAGGGCCAGGTGGTGGTTTCTGTTGATACAGTACTTAGATCATGTAATTAACACTGCCCAAGTCAGTAAATAAGCTCAATTGAGAGTGAGCTACAGCCCACAGGTTTATTAGGTAAGAATACTGACTGGGCTTGAAGCCAAGAGACTCATGGTAGGCAAACTATAGTACAACCTCAAAACACAACTGCCAAGTAAACCAATCTGGGTATAACACAGTAGAAAAAATGGGTGTACACCAAGGAGTATACACAAAACCCCTCGGGACGTATCTTGATGTGAACATTGCTAATGTACTGGTATGAATTATTTGTGGTTAAATTTTATGAGTGGAATTGCTTTGAAATGGCTTAGTAGATTGGAGAGACTCATTAGGATTTTAAATGGTTGTGGCCTTTGTTTATAGTTGTACTGTACTCCGTGTAATTAAACATTAATTAATGAACCAAGCAAACATTACATTGTATTTATAAGGAACAATAATATTTATCTAGCTAATTGTATATGAAATCATGAAGTCACGGTTCAACAAAATGTACAAACATCACCAAGTTCATTATATTTGTACATAAATTAATTAACAAATGGTTCTCCATAATACAAATGTAATTGTAATTGAAATGGTGTAATTGTAATTGATTTGAAAATTTTAGAAGGGTAATTGTAATTGAACTGAACAATTGAAAGTAATTGTAATTTATTTGATTTTGTGTAATTGGACCCAGCCCTGCGCATTACCACCTGGAAACCATAAGGAAGGAAGAAATATATAAATATATGTGTGTGTGTGTGTGTGTGTGTGTGTGTGTAAAGTTTGTAGAAAAACCCTTTTAAAATGGCATTCAGCCATTTGATATGTACGTTCTGCTGCGACACCCCTCCTGAATTTTTGGTAACCAGATATTTTGGACAGCCCTCGACAGTTGGGTCATTAATCTGAGTTTTGATCAGTTCCCCGTTTATATCAGTTGTGGTATCATTGATATATCATCAAATTTACTGTTAACTTTGAGTTTTCAACATCCTAATCACCAACATGTATTCTCCATGGGGAAATACACTCAGTCGACTGAGAAAGAAAATGAGATAAGGCCTGAATGGTCTGACTTTAGTTTTACTGTCTGTTACAGTAACTTAGTATTTATTTTTTATGCAAATGCTTGATGATATTGTTCCTGTTCACAATGTTTCAATAACAGAGTAGACAGTGTATACGCTATAATGTTGACAGCTTCCTGGCTGTTATCAAATTCAGGGTGCCATACTAACAGCAGACAAATAAGATTTTAATAGTAAATTTAAGGGGTAAAGATTAACAGTACAAAAAATCAATTCCAATTCAATTGACTTTTGAAAATCAATTCCATTCCGGAATTGAGCCCATGTCTCGTATTGACTGTCATATCGGATATATCACTTAAATTGATGCAGTCAGCATATACAAAATGATATGTGTGCTGACAATATAACTATCGTTTACACCATAATGTACAAAATGGCAGGCGAACATTTCAATTATCGAACGACAACTGACTCCGACGACTGTGAACATAGTCCCCAACTTAGAATTTGTTCAGATCATTCTAGCAGTGTGACATCAATATAATATGGTACATTTGTGATCTGCATCCCCTGTAATCGTCCCTGACGGCTGGCGCAAATAACAGAGAAAAATGCCAATGTCATGCCCAGGCCCATGCTATGGCATGGCATGGGAATGAAACGTGGGCGATATTAAGGGATTGTTAATACACATTAACAAAAACATAATAGTTTTACATATTGTTGTACTTTTTGAACGGCTGAAGTCTTAGTTGCATTATCAGCAAGTCTGTCTAACTTGCATAAGAATAGAAATATCAATCTTACCAATATACACATTCAAGCCTGACGAGTTCCACGCTATTCCACAAAGTGGCGGCCTAGCGGAAAAACGGAGCCTTATATGGACAACGCTATATACACAGACAGGGCCAGTAAATAATGCTTACTCGCATAGCCAGGCTCTGGAAATGTAATGTGGGTTATAATAATTATGTTGCCTTCATATCATGAGCGTGTGAACAATCATTTTGCAGAAGCTTGAATTAAATACGTTGACGATATATATATATATACATATATATATATATATATACATATATATATATATATATATATATATATATATATATATATATATATATATATATATATATATATATATATATATATATATATATATATATATATATATATATATATATATATATATATATATATATATATATATATATATATATATATATATATATATATATATATATATATATATATATATATATATATATATATATATATATATATATATATATATATATAGGCCTTGACACTAAGCTTTTGTAATCAATGGCCCGGCGGGCCAGTAGATTTGAAAATTTACTTGCCCCCACAAAAGTTACTGGCCCAGATTTTTTCTCGGACATAAAACATATAATAAGTGCAATGCATCGCGGTAGTTTTGTGTACGTAGGCCCTATATGTAAATTTAGCTAAATATTCCAACAGAAAGACAGCTTTAGGCTTTCGATCACCGAGGAAGACTACTGATTAGTTAGGGCAGGAATAATACGCCCGTATTCCTGTGTATCACGATACATACCTGGTACACGGTACACTATGTCATCATTGGCCATTGTTGAAACGATACGCCTACGCCGGCTACTGTACCGAAACGAGCTAGACACAAATAAATGAATTGCAACATCATGTATTAATGAGAAGCGAAATATAACAAATATAATGTTTACTCCAATCATTATCAAATCAATGCAAGGTTTGGACCAAGTATGACCTCTGCTGTTGCGTTGGCGTGGGCACCGACCCGCTACTATTCGCCAATTAATTGTCATGTAAGTTGCTTATGCTAACGTGAGTGGAGCCAAGTGGTTTATTTATCCGAATGATCATTGTTATTTTTTTCAAACACTGATTAAAAACATCGCCACAAATTAACCTTTTTAGTTGTGTTTCATTTTTTCACTAACACAGATTTCTTCCCAATAGCGTACAGCAGTGACGCTGAGCGAGACGCTGGGTAGATTTGGGTTTCTGGAGGCGTTTCGCCTGTTAGCAAATTATATCAGTGAACTGCAACATAAATATTAAATACTGCACTAAGCTAAAATAATTTCAGCTGAGACCACTATTTCGCGTCGTTCGAACGAGATAATCAACAATTAAAATCTGCGCGAGAACGATATTTTTTTCTGTGAAGTGGGTGAAAGGATTTAGTTATTGTGTATTGTGTGTGGTTACCCAACAAAATAAATAAATAATACAGTATAATGCGATGACAAATTGGAAACTTGTCAAAGCTACTAATCAAAGGCGGGTCCTTCAAAACATATACTGATACATCAGTGCCTTGAGAAGAGAGCTGTGTGTCGTTGAGGCAGCTGACCACGATTAACTCAGTGCGTTAAGAAAAGAGCTGTGTGTTTTGTTGTTGAGATGGCCGATCATGATTAGCCCAGTGCCTCGATGAGAGAGTTGTCACGATTAACTCGGGAATCACTTCATATTATTCATTCATTCGTAAATTTACAACGAAATAAATATAAACACACACAATTTTCTTGCAGAATAACATAGAGTAGATATTATTCTGACTCATATTTGCTAATTATGAACTGTCTTGCATAAGAACAGACATGCACACACACATTTATAAGGGGGGGTTAAGGTATCCAGGGTGGGAGAAGATGTCCAGGGGGAAGATACCCTGCCACACCGGCATACAGTGTCAGCTAACCCGACCGTTGCGCTCTAGTAAATCCAATCTGTTTTAGCCCAGTGGATAGGTGCAGATAAATGACCGAATTTTGCACTTTTTGATAAAAGCAAAACACTTGGCACATGTATTTTATACAAAGGGAACCATTTTGAAAATTGAAGGTACTCCAGAATTTGCTGCGATCTGAAATGGCAGAATTTTTTTTTAAATGGCTGCCAAATTAAATTTCACTATATCTTAATAACTGTGATACGTAGAGCCATAATTGTGATGTCAGTGTATAGGTTTTAGAAGTAAAAATTTCAAATATTTTACTTTCGAACTTCTCCGACATTCACATCCGCCATTTTAATAGATAGCGGTCGTCAATGCAAATGTCACTATATATTAGAGACTACGTCACATAGAGCCATAATTTGCATGTATTTATTATATTATTATATTTGTGGGCAGCGATTTCAAATATGTTCGATTTGACCTTCGCCGACATTCATATATCCGCCATTTATAAAGATGGCGCCAGTCAAGAGCATATTATTTCATATCTTAAGAACTACATAACCTAAAGCAACCAAGTTGATGTAAAAATATACGCATTTTTTATGCAACGATCTTAAATATATTAAATTTTACCTTCGTTAATATACAGATATCTGCCATTTTGAGAGTAAATCCTTTCACCCACATCACAGATGAAAATAATCGTTTGATGTCAAGCCTTTCAAAATGTCCAGTCGCCTATTTAAGGAAGGTGTCTACAAGACTTTAATTACCATGAAAATATGGACTGTAGACACTTAATGTAATATTTTTTTTTATTTTTGTGGACGTGCAATTTGTGTGATAAGAGTAGACACTTAATGTATTAATGTATTCAAGTTGGTGAATGATTTTGCATGAACTGTTGTTGTGATAATTGCAAGTGGTGAAAAACTTATTTTGTGATTTATCGCACGTGAACTCTTTTGTGACAATTGTAAGTCATTACGTGATGAAATTGATAATAAATATTGTTTTAATTGCACCATTTTGTTGATTTTAGTTGTAAGGGAAAAATAGTTTGGAATCAAGGCAACTTGGGTATTGGGAGGGGGTAAGATATCTAGGGTATCTCCCCCCCCCCCCCGGGGGAGAGATACTGTTACACCGACCGAGCTTGTGTCCGCAATCCACGCCGGAGTCAATGCCATTTTCAAGAAATATACCGGAAAAGGCGGCACTGGCAAGAAGCAGAATAAGGGGCAGGTTTGTTGGTACCACGACAAATTCGGCGACGACTCTTTGTGCTGCAGCGGACCCCCTGCCCTGCCCGCGGTACGTTCGACCCTTCCAAAGGGTCTATGAACGGTGTCGGGAAACGCAATAGGCTGTCAGTAATTGCGTCGTATCTGGCTTGCCCACACAAACGATACGACTCTTCGCGGCCGGTTACTTGGTAGACAGTGGTTCGGCGGTCTCCGTTCTGCAGCCGACACCAGAGAAAACAGGCAACCCGAGACCTACTGAACACATGAATATACCGCGGTACCATCTCGAGTGGTACGGTCGTCGGTCCTTTTCTGTGGCAGGGCCAACACTATGGAACGCCCTGCCCCGCAAATAGGCAAGCTAACTCCATTGCGGCAATTAAGTCACTCTTGAAAACACATCTCTTCCACGAAGCCTTCCGAACACTCTGTTGACATTGTAATTACTCGAACATTTTACTTGTTTAACTTATTATTTATTTAGTTTCTTTATTAGACTTATCTGATTAACTTATATGTTTATCAACTTAATTGTAGTTGTTTATTTTAACTTTTTAATTTAATTTAATGTATTTATTTATTTAAATTCTTTATATAACTCATTTACTTAATTCATTTATTTAATTTTTATTTAACTCATGTTTACCTGTCTTTTAGCCACGTTTTATTTTAGCTTTTCAATTTATTTTCAATTATTTAGCATCTTGTTAGGGCCTTTAAGCAGGTTTTTAACCCGGATACACGGAGCATTATGAATGTATCATAATAGTATTGTCTTCTACAAACGGGCAAAGCCACCATACATTCTACCGGCGCATGGTTAGCTTCAGACTCCTTGATCGAAAGTGCTCTCACGACATGATCGTGACCTACGTCGTTCATCACAGTTTTGGTATGGACTTTTTCAAGACGGCTGGCCAGAAGCATTTCTAATGACGATGCGCGGAGAAGCGGCGAACGCAAACTCATCACAAAAGTGCTGGTGCGTCAGACGATCACCAGATGGGGCGTACCCGACATAATGACACCAGGTCGTGAATCACAGTTCGTCTCAGACTTGTGGCTAGAGGTTTGCCGTTGGATATGAATCGCGCGCGACCCAAAAACCATCTATCATCCGCAACACAACGGCAATGTTGAGCGGATGCATCGGTGTTTGAAAAACTCACTACGCGCCAGTCTGCTTGGCCGAGCAGATTGGCTTGAGTTATCTTGGGTGATGCTCGGACTGCATGCTGCAGCAAACATTGACACCGGTGTCACGCCATCCATGATGGTCACTGGACAACAGGCGGCGTTGTCGTGTCAGTTGATCGTCCAGTGAGCCAACGCTGACGATGCCTCAGCATTCGGCAGAGAATTTATGCCGGCGGCCCAACGTTTCACCGAGTAACCATGGCATGGGAAGGATAAAATGCGCACGCATGTGATCTCTAGACAGCGTGAGCAGAGACGACAATATGCCGTGGACAGCTAGACCACGTCCGGTTTATGATTATGCGACACCCACTGTCTGCCAGGCCACGATGCCGCCAGGAAGGACAATCGTGACATGACAGGTGTGGTGGAATTGTTAATCGTTAATGTAACTACCGACGATCAACTGCAGCGATTTTGTTGTGAAGCCAATTATTTGTTGTTATTTCACTTCTCGCCAGATGTCAGCACGTGTTGGGGTATGAACAACTTCGGACTCTCCATTTGGCGTTGAGTATGAATTATCACTTTAGATCAATTTATCGAGTTTAGCTAAATAGACATTTTGCCCTGGGTGACGGAGCCTGCAAATCATGTGCGTTTCCTTTTGCAATTCCCCATTTGCACAGTGGGGAAAATTCCGCTGTCAGTGCAGAATAGGACCGTGTAAGTTTGTAAAAAATACTTGAATTATACACCAGCATTTGTCCCGTCCTGATCTGTGTTGGCAGCGAACTGTTTTAAATGAAGCCTTTCAATACAGAACAATCTTTAAATATATCATATTGTATTGGGCATTACAAGTGAGACATCATATCGCTATCAAACACGTTTTATTGTTGACACCATATAGCTTCCCAATATTGAAAATGTTAATTTTCAGAACATAGGTTGACATGTAGATACGTATCCACCCACGTCCCACCCTTTCCCACCTCCCTTATATATCAGTCCACATTCACTTCCACAGTCGTCCATAGTCTATATGCTCCAGTTTCCCAATCCCACCCCACCCTCTTCCAGAACCCTTGTACATCGGTTCTCCGTTCACATACCTCCCTTTTCCACAACCCAAGTACAGTAAATGAGCATAAGGCATCGTAAACGTATCGACAACAAGCAACATTCCGCGATATAGACCGGCTGATGTAGATTCTTTATCAATACACACCACATAATTTAAAATGCATATTGCATTGCTGACAAGCATCCACGTCATTTAGATTAATGAACATGCAACATAAGACGGACACAGCGGGACAACTCATCTGCATAACTGTAACAAAAGGGAAATGTTTTGCGCTTGATAGAACCCCGTGGTGTAAAAACACCAATATGGTGAATAATGGGCAGAGGTTTTAAAAAAACTTCAAACCAGTGTTCAACTGCTCACCATATCTCTTGTGACACAAGACCGCCTGTTAACTTTGAAGCAATACATTAACCTCCTCCATTCTGTACGATTATTTACTATTGTGTTTTTACAACCTTTTTGACACTGGTGTCCTTTTCCTCCACGCGACGGATGACATTGTTGACACTGTTGAACCAATGTTAACTGGCCCTAACTTTCTCTCTCTTTTCAGCCATCTACATGCTCAATGCCACCGCTAGAACAGAATCTTCGTCCCATCACATGACCTTACCATCTCAATTTGCTGTTTTTTTCTATAATTAAGATGATCGTGTCTTATCTGTAGAGATGACAAGCTATGTATGCAAGACAGAGAAACAGTCCCGTAAATGACAACGTTTTTTTCACACGATCATCTTGTGACTAGATGATGATAAACGTCTACAAATAATTACCCTAGAAGGTATGACGCACTCGCAAGCAAAAATGTTGCACTTAACACGTCTGGTTCACAATAGCATAATAAAAAGCAAAACTTTTATTCTTCTTTCGAGTAGACGAAAGAAACCGTCAGATTATTGTCGGGCAACACATACGGATAAACCAGAGCACGCTATATGACGTCAGAGCGTTTGACCCGTTTACTCCTATGTAATAAATTACTTTTTACAATACGATATCAATTCATTACTAAGTTTTGATACAAACTAATTGGATTGCCCGGCGGTTCACCGTAGAAAATGCAGTTTTGCAAATGGCAGTAAATCTTCACGCATTCATTACTGAAACAAATGATGTATCACATGTGCATGTAAGTAGAAAGGAAATATGTGCTTTGTATATTTTAAATCACAGGACCGTGTAATTTTGTAAAAATACTTGAGATATGCACCAGCATGTGTCCCGTTCTGTGGATCTGTGTTGGCAGCGAACTGTTTTAAATGAAGCCTTTCAATAGAAGACAATCTTCAAATACATCATATCGTATTGGGCATTTCAAGTGAGGCATTATCCAAAATGTCGCTATCAAACACGAAGACATATTTTCTATTGTTGACACCATATCGCTTCCACATATTGAACATTTTAATTTTCAGAACATAGGTTGACAATTTCCTATGAAGATACGTACCCATCCACGTCCCATCCTTTCCCATCTCCCTTGTACATTAGTCCACATTCACATCCATGTACAGTACATCAACATAAGGTATCGTACATGTATCGAAAACAGGCATATTGGGTTACTGACCAGCATCCACGTCTTTTAGATTAATGAACATGCAAAATAAAATGAAAACAGCGGGAAAACTCGCCTGCATAACTGTAACAAAAGTGTTTTGCGATTGCAGATCCCCGTGGTGTAAAAACACCAATTCATTACATATGAGTAATGTCCAGAGATGTTTCAAACTACGTCATGCTAAGGTTCAACAAAAGGGAAGTGTTTTGTGCTTGATAGAACCCCGTGGTGTAAAAACACCAATTCATTACATATGAGTAATGCCCAGAGATGTTTTAAACTACGTCATGCTAAGGTTCAACAAAAGGGAAGTGTTTTGTGCTTGATAGAACCCCGTGGTGTAAAAACACCAATTCATTACATATGAGTAATGCCAAGAGATGTTTCAAACTACGTCATGCTAAGGTTCAACAAAAGGGAAGTGTTTTGTGCTTGATAGAACCCCGCGGTGTAAAAACACCAATTCATTACATATGAGTAATGCCAAGAGATGTTTCAAACTACGTCATGCTAAGGTTCAACAAAAGGGAAGTGTTTTGTGCTTGATAGAACCCCGTGGTGTAAAAACACCAATTCATTACATATGAGTAATGCCAAGAGATGTTTCAAACTACGTCATGCTAAGGTTCAACAAAAGGGAAGTGTTTTGTGCTTGATAGAACCCCGCGGTGTAAAAACACCAATTCATTACATATGAGTAATGCCCAGAGGTGTTTCAAACTACGTCATGCTAAGGTTCAACAAAAGGGAAGTGTTTTGCGCTTGATAGAACCCCGTGGTGTAAAAACACCAATTCATTACATATGAGCATTGCCCAGAGATGCTTCAAACTACGTCATACCACGGTTCATCTGCTCTCCATACCTATTGTGACAAAGAACGCCAGTTAACCTGGCAACCGATACATTAACCTCCTCCATTAAATGGTGATAAACGTCTACAAATAATTACCCTAGAAAGTATGACGCATTGGCAAGAGAAAACACTGTACTTAACATGTCTGGTTCACAGTAGCATAATAAAAAGCAAAACAATTTCATATTGGGTTACTGACCATCATCCACGTCTTTTAGATTAATGAACATGCAAAATAAAATGAAAACAGCGGGAAACCTCGCCTGCATAACTGTAACAAAAGTGTTTTGCGCTTGACAGATCCCCGTGGTGTAAAAACACCAATTCATTACATATGAGTAATGCCCAGAGAGGTTTCAAAGTACGTCATGCTAAGGTTCAACAAAAGGGAAGTGTTTTGTGCTTGATAGGACCCCGTGGTGTAAAAACACCAATTCATTACATATGAGTAATGCTAAAAGATGTTTCAAACTACGTCATGCTAAGGTTCAACAAAAAGGAAGTGTTTTGTGCTTGATAGAACCCCGTGGTGTAAAAACACCAATTCATTACATATGAGTAATGCCCAGAGATGTTTTAAACTACGCCTTGCTAAGGTTCAACAAAAGGGAAGTGTTTTGTGCTTGATAGAACCCCGTGGTGTAAAAACACCAATTTATTACATATGAGTAATGCCAAGAGATGTTTCAAACTATGTCATGCTAAGGTTAAACAAAAGGGAATTGTTTTGTGCTTGATAGAACCCCGTGGTGTAAAAACACCAATTCATTACATATGAGTAATGCCCAGAGATGTTTTAAACTACGCCTTGCAAAGGTTCAACAAAAGGGAAGTGTTTTGCGCTTGATAGAAACCCGTGGCGTAAAAACACAAATTCAGTACATATGAGCATTGCCCAGAGATGCTTCAAACTACGTCATACCACGGTTCATCTGCTCTCCATACCTATTGTGTCAAAGAACGCCAGTTAACCTGGCAACCAATACATTAACCTCCTGGTGATAAACGTTTACAAAGAATTACCCTAGAAAGTATGACGCATTGGCAACAAAAAACACTGTACTTAACATGTCTGGTTCACAATAGCATAATAAAAAAGCAAAACAATTATTCTTCTTTCGGGTAGAAGAAAGAAACGGTCAGTTTATTGTCGTGCAGCACATACACATAAACCAGAGCACGCTATATGACATCAGAGCACGCTATATGACCTCAGAGCACGCTATATGACATCAGAGCACGCTATATGACATCAGAGCGTTTTACCAGTTCATTCCTATGTAATAAATTACTTTTTATAACACATTATCAGTCCATTACTAAGTGTTGTTACAAACTAGCCGGGTTGCCCGGCGGTGCACCATAGACAACCCAGGAGTTTTTGACGGTGGCAGTAAAATTTGACGCATTCATTACTGAAACAAATGGTGTATAACATGTGCATATCAGTAGAAAGGAAATATGTGCTTTGTGCATTTTAAATTACACGATCGTGTAATTTAAAAAAAATATTTGAAATATGCACCAGCATTTGCCCCGTTCTGAGGATCTGTGTTGCAACGAACTGTTTTAAATGAAGCCTTTCAATAGGGAACACTCTACAAATATCACATTTTGTATTGGGCATTTCAAGTGAGACATCACCATGAATGTCGCTATCAAACACGAAGATCTATTTTTTGTTGGTGACACCATATCGCTTCCCAATATTGAATATGCTAATTTTCAGAACACAGGTTGACAATTTCCTATGAAAATACATACACATCCACGTCCCACCCTTTCCCACCTCCCTTATACATCAGTCCACATTCACATCCACAGTCGTTCTTAGTCTATGTGCTGCAGTGTCCCAATCCCACCGCACCCTCTTCGAGAACCCTTGTACATCGGTTCTACATTCACATACCTCCCTTTTCCACAACCCATGTACAGTACATGAGCATAAGGTATCGTACACGTATCGACAACAAGCAACATTCCGCCATATTGATCGGCTGATGTAGATTCTTTATCAATACACACCACATACATTATAATGCATATTGTGTTACTGACCAGCATCCACGTCATTTAGAATAATGAACATGCAAAATAAGATGGAAACAGCGGGAGAACTCGTCTGCATAACTGTAACAAAAGGGAAATGTTTTGCGTTTGATAGAACCCCGTGGTGTAAAAACACCAATTCATTACATTTGAATAATGCCCAGAGGTTTTTGAAAAAACGTCATACCAGTGTTCAACTGCTCACCACATCTCTTGTGACACAAGACCGCCTGTTAACTTGGAAGCAATACATTAACCTCCTCCATTCTGTACGGTTATTTACTGTTGTGTTTTTACAACCTTTTTGACACTGGTGTTCTTTTCCTTCATGCGACGGCTGACATTACTGACACTGTTGAACCAACGTTAACTGGCCCTAACTCTCTGTCTCTTTCCAGCCATCTACATGCTCAATGCCACCTCTAGAACAGAATCGTCGTCCTATCACATGACCTTACCATATCAATTTGCTCGTTTTTTCTAAAATTAAGATGATCTTGTTTTATCTGTATAGATGACAAGCTATGTATGCAAGACAGAGAAACAGTCCCGTAAATGACAACGTTTTTTTCACACGGTCATCTTGTGACTAGATGATGATAAACGTCTACAAATAATTACCCTAGAAGGTATGACGCACTCGCAAGCAAAAACGTTGTACTTAACACGTCTGGTTCACAATAGCATAATAAAAAGCAAAACTTTTATTCTTCTTTCGAGTAGAAGAAAAAACCGTCAGTTTATTGTCGTGCAACACATACGCACAAACCAGAGCACGCTATATGACGTCAGAGCGTTTGACCTGTTTACTCCTATGTAATAAATAACTTTTTATAACACATCATCAGTTCATTACTAAGTTTTGTTACAAACTAGCAGGGTTGCCCGGCGGTGCACCGTAGAAAATGCAAGAGTTTTTGCCAATGGCAATACATTTTCAAGCATTCATTATTGAAACAAATGGTGTATCACTTGTGCATGTAAATAAAAAGGAAAGATGTGCTTTGTATATTTTTAATTACAGGACCGTGTAATTTTGTAAAACAAAATACTTGAGTTATGCACCAGCATGTGTACCATTCTGTGGATCTGTGTTGGCAGCGAACTGTTTTAAATGAAACCTTCCAATAGAGAAAAATCTTCAAATATATCATATATATATCATATCGTATTTGGCATGTCAAATGAGACATCTTCCAAAATGTCGCTATCAAACACGAATATCTATTTTTTGTTGGTGACACCATATCGCTTCCACATATTGAAAATGTTAATTTTCAGAACACAGGTTGACAATTTCCTACGAAGATACGTACCCATCCACATCCCACCCTTTCAAACCTCCCTTATACATCAGTCCACATTCACATCCACAGTCGTCCATAGACTATGGGCTCCAGTGTTCCAATCCATTCCCATCCTTTTCCAGAACCCTTGTACATCGACTCTCCGTTCACACACCTCCCTTTTCCACAACCCATGTACAGTACATTAACTTAAGGTATCGTACACGTATCGACAACAAGCAACATTCCGCCATATAGACCGGCTGATGTAGATTCTTTATCAATACACACCACATAAATTATAATGCATATTGTGTTACTGAGCAGCATCCACGTCATTTAAAGAAGCATGGATGCAATATACAATACACATGTAATAACACACACACGCACACACACACACACGCACGCACGCACGCAACACATACTCATACACACAGAAACGCACGCATACGCACGCACACATACTCATACACACAGAAAAGCACACACACGCACACATACATACACACACCCACACACACACACACACACGCACGCACGCACGCACACACGCACGCACACACACACACATACATTCATTCACATATGCATAAATGCACACATACATAAATTCATCCAGATATATTTAGTAGATTATTGACGACCAGTATGTTAAGTTAAATTCAATTTTAAAGTAATAATGCAAACATTTACTTATCACCGTTACTTTTTCGTCGGCGACAATTATTAAATATATTTTTTTCCTGTCTTTCAACTCCTTTAGTTCACCATAAATGCTTCTTACTGTGTCGGTGTGGCATACGATTTCTTTCTTTCACTCTAGTTTTCACCATCACTTCCACAACTTAGATAGTTACACTGGCGTACTGTTACTTTTTTAAATATATGTTAAATTGTCCACTCTTACACATTGTACTCTACATAAACAACAACCTTCCTACTTGTCTAGTCTTCTGCTTCTTTCAAATATCCATAGGCAGCTCAAATCAGCCATTTCACAATAATTTATTGTTTATAAAACTGAACTTATTTTGTGTACAAACGAGCAAATTTCTCTGTCACTGCGCCTACGGTCTTGGACGAACTCCCCATCACATTGAAAACATATGAAATCATAGCTATCTTCCGAGAAAAACTCAATACCTATTTATTCCAAATTGCTTTTCTGCCATATATATTCGGTTGTCCCTCGTTCTGACAATGACTTGTGTGCTTCCATGTTCTCGATAATGCTTAATGATTTTGTTTTTGTTGGGCCTCTGAGCTCAGGTTTATGAGGACGTAGGCGCCTTGGATGTTCGTTGGTATTATTATTGTTCATAAACATGATTATTACAACATAGCATTAACATTAAGAAATTAGAATAACAAACACATATATAATATCTTCAACAGATTGGACTGTGCAAACATAAACGAGATAATATGTGCAAACACTTGGTGTAAACATTTCATCACATGGAAGCTGCTTTTGTGGAGAATACAAGCATTTTTTAGATTGGTTCTCTTCCTCTCCCACCTTTGATCTTTTGATTAGAGCAAATGTTAGCCCCTCGCTACTGACGTACGCTTAAACTTCCTGCCGTAGAGCAAAGCTGACATTTGCCCATAGATTGGGTCATATCAACAACTGTTTCAAATTTGTTTTAACAACATAATATAATGATTAATTTGGGATTGCTTTGTACCGAGACGATCAAATTGTGTGAACTCTACCGACCAGTGTTGTGTTGCGGCCGTCAATCAGTCTTCTATCAACACCCCGAATTCAAATTCAACATTTCCGTTTTCAGTGGAAATCAGTATCCCGTCCACACGCCGATACATGGCAATTTGTTTATTCCCGCAAGACGTACCTTTCTTTACGATAAATAACCTAGTCTTGCATTACTCTCTGTGAGAAGACAAACTACTCGGTAATGCAAGTACAATTTTTTTTAGGTTATAAAACAGGGTTTGTGGCAGACAGTATGGCGAAACGAGCATGTGATAACTAAATGTATAGGCATATTTGTGTATGCCTGTATCAATCTCTGGGACAACCAGCCAACTTGTTTGAAGGGTTACCTTAGACATATTACTAATACATATATGGACACATATTTCAGCACTTATGTTGTAGTGCATTATGTGCAGTAACTTGTGGATCCATATACATTATATGACACCCCAAACGGCGTGTCAGATGATAAACTTCTTGAAATAGTTACCCTAGAAGGAATGACGCACTGGCCACAAAAACATTGTATTTAACACGCCTGGTTCACAATATTACAATATATAGCAAAACATGTCTTCTTCTATCGAGTAGAAGAAAGAAACCTTAACATCAACCAGAAGGCGCCATATGACATCGGAGCGTTTAACCTTTATGTTTACTGATATGTAATACATTTCTTTTTTGTAACACATTATCCGTTCATTACTAAGTTTTATTAAAAACTAGTCGAGTTGCCCGGCCGTGTACGAGAGAAAATGCTCGTTGCCAACAATTGCACTTAGCTATCATTCTGAGTTACGAACCTTACATCAAACGCATATGCTGGTTCCTTCGACGTAGACACCCCAATGTGTTTGAATGTACGAACCATCACTATGGACCCGCTAGAAGGTATGACGCATTGGCAAGGCAAGCAAAAACATTGTATCTAACACGTCTGGTTCATAATGGCATAATAAAAAGCAAAGCATTTCTTTTTCTTTCGAGTAGAAGAAAGATACCGTCAGTTTACTGCCATGAAGCACGAACACATCAACCAGAGCACGCTGTATGACGTCAGCGTTTGACCTGTTTACTCATATGTAATAAATTGCTTTTGTGTAACACATTATCAATTCGTCAATACGTTTTATTACAAACTAGCTAAGTTTTCCGGTGGTGCTCGGGAGAAAAGGCAAGAACTTGTGCCAATGGCAATGACAACTTCACGTCCATAAATCACGTACAACTGCCGATTTCACGACGTTTGGACGTTTGACGTAGATCACGTAACAGTGGTTGAAACAGGCAAAGCGTTATTAACAATTGTACGGAGTTATTCTTCTGCGAAACGAAATTTACGTAAAACGACCACATTGGTTCTTTCGACGTAAACCCACCATTATGTTTGAATGTTCTTACCACCATTATGGACCACCTGGTACGCCCCAGACAGTCTGACGTATATACATACAGACAACAGACAGACATACAAATATACGTAGAGACAAACATACAGACATACGTAGTCACAAACTATTTTATTATGTAGACGTAAGCAGATTATGAAACATTGTATGAAAACGGTGGTGTGACGTACTTCAATAAAGAGCACATTACCTCTTGTTTCAAGCCATACTCTTTTTATATGAAAAATCAATACAAGAAGCACATTAATCTGTATTAATTACTGAAACAAATTATAGGACCGTTTATTTTTGCAAACATTCTTGAAAAATGTTCCAGTATGTGTGTCGTTCTACAATCTTCGAATATATCTTATCTATGAGCATAGCATATCGTACACGTATCGTCAACAAGAATGCTGTGGCACAATTCCGACATATCATATCATGATGTAGATTCTTTATCTTTACACACCACATTATTTAATATGCATGTTTTGTTTCTGACAAATATCCACGTAATTTAGATATGTGAACATGCACAGTGACGTGGAAAGGGCGGGACAACCCGTCTGCATAAATGTAACAAAAGTGAAGAGTTTTGCGCTTGATAGAACGCCGTGGTACAAAAACACCAACTCATTATATGTGAATAATGCCCAGAGGTTTTTGAAAAAACTTCATACCAATATTCAACTGCTCACCATATCTCTTGTAACACAAGACCGCCTGTTAACTTGGAAGCAATACATAACCCTCCTCCATTCTGTGCGGTTATTTACTGTTGTGTTCTTACAAACATTTTGACACTGGTGTTCTTTTTCTCCACGCGACGGCTGACATTGATGAACCAACGTTAACTGGCCCTAGCTCTATGTCTCTTTCTAGTCATCTACATGCTCGATGTCACCTTTAGAACAGAATCTTCGTCCCATCACTTGACATTACAATCTCAATTTGCTCGTTTTTTCTATAATTAGGATGACGTTGTTTTATCTGTAGATATGACCAGCTAACATTGTTTCCTATTTTGTGATGCATAATTTCGTTCACATGACTTACATATGTTGCCTACTGCAGTGTATATTCAAGTATGTTCGTCATTGGCCACCGATCCTCACCCGCGATCACCGCCAGCGATCTACGCCGACTCATGCTGGAATGAAGGTGCACATACATAAGCTTCTTCAAACATATGTGTAATTTATCAGAGCCAGTGGGGAACAATAATAACCCTGTGTACAAGGGTGATCTTTTCGGCCAAAAACGAAGACGTCAATGCCATGCCACGTTTCCACTATACCTAAAACTGTAAAGATTAGGTCAATTCAAAACAGCAGCTAACCAATCATACAACACGCGAGTTGTATGGTTTACTGATGCCTCTCAACAGAGCGCAGCCATTGTCCTAGACGGAGAAAACTCTCCAGAACAGCATGGCAGACGATTTATCATACGACTGGAGGCTAAAGCGATTGGAATTCAGCGCTTACAAATAATAAATACCCTAACACAGTTGTCCTCAACGTGAGTTCCATCGAATTGTGTCACGAAGGAGGCAAACTTGTGTGTGATGTGCTAGGGACGCGCTGCAGGCTTGCGGGGGCAGATGAACTGTAGTGGATTAGTGTTGATAATGCAGTGTATGATAACAGAAAATACCATCCTGCAACTAATCTAATTTTGATATTTTTGGAAAATGGCAGCAATATAAATCTCCATAAAGTTATTACTTCCCTGGTTTCACATATACTATTATATGTAATTTATTTGGAAATCGTTTGCAATAAGAACACATCCATGTGTTACTGTGCAACGGACAACTGTTTTAAATTCGTGCATCAGAGATTAAACTGCAAACAAGTCAATCGCACTTCGCGCAAAGTCGCCTTAAAAAATAGAAGAACCTACGTCACACCAGGACACGCATCTCGAACACAACAGGAGTGTATATGACGCCTTGGCAAGCAAAACTCTGTTTAACGTCACACGATATTTTTTCTTTGGAATACAAGACACATCCTAAGAATCTCGTATGATGCGGCAGGTTCACATAAATCGCATAGAAGTTTCAAATTATGAAGTAATTCTACGACAAGTGTTCGCATAAAGATAACAGTATTCTACAAAACATGGCAACAAACCGCCGAGCGAAATTGAATGAACAATGCACTCTTAGTGCACATCACAGCTTATATCAGACCTTGGGGCCGAGCACATTTTTAAGAGTAAAGTAGGAGTACGAGTACATTGGTGATGGCTGAGTACGAGTACAAGTACGAGTACGAGTACATTGATGATGGCTGAGTACGAGTACAAGTACGAGTACGAGTACGAGTACATTGATGATGGCTGAGTACGAGTACAAGTACATGTACGAGTACATTGGTGATGGCTGAGTACGAGTACAAGTACCAGTACGAGTACATTGGTGATGGCTGAGTACGAGTACAAGTACGAGTACGAGTACATTGGTGATGGCTGAGTACGAGTACAAGTACGAGTACGAGTACATTGGTGATGGATGAGTACGAGTACAAGTACGAGTACATTGGTGATGGCTGAATACGAGTACAAGTACGAGTACGAGTACATTGGTGATGGCTGAGTACGAGTACAAGTACGAGTACATTGGTGATGGCTGAGTACGAGTACAAGTACGAGTACGAGTACATTAGTGATGGCTGAGTACGAGTACAAGTACAAGAACGAGTACATTGGTGACGGCTGAGTACGAGTACAAGTACGAGTACATTGTTCAAAGCTGAGTACGAGTATGAGTACATTTCCACGAGTATGAGTACGAGTACGAGTACATCTTGTGTGATATTATAGTAACTCCGTATAGTCATAATAACATATTTTAAAATAAACATTGTGAATTAATTTATATAATTCAGGAAGAGTTGACTATGCAATGACAGTTGATCACACTTTTTTATGAGGAAAACTAAAAAAACCTTTATGTTTGGGACCAAACTGGGGGTTGCATTCCATTCATAGGTGCGATTAACATTCAAATAAAATGGGCTAAAATGTATTTAAATTGAAAATACTTTTCAAAATACATTTCATAGCACAATATAACAAGAGAAAAGAAATTAAGAAATATAACCATTAAATATATATATATATATGATATATGAATAAATGAACACTGTTAGGCATATTGTGGCTGGCAGTGACCACAAGTCCACAACTAATGTTTGCTGAGAAGGTGGATTAGCACCTGCTAATGTCCAGGGCTCAATACCCCCTTTGCACTTTAACCACACTAAATTGGCACCAAACAATACTGGTGCAGGCTGTCTGACTTGAGTCACCAAACTTCTTCAGAAGAAGACTCGGCTAGCAGTACTTAGCACTGTTACTTGTGAGAGCAACACAAGCATTGTTTGGCTAACTGATGAATGACCCTTTCATTATGGGCTTACTGGACTTCCTGGCTTAATTAAACAAATACAAATATTATGGCCTGGACTGGTAACTAGTACAACTATGTATATGAACTAGGGGTTTATGACTGGTAAAATAATCAAAAGATGCTGCCTCTTGAAGCGAAGCTTCAGTGCATTCAATATGAAGAAAAGTGATCCACATTGTGAATTTGTGAAAATTCATAAATACCAAGTAAAAGTACACGAGTACATGAGTACCATGTACTTCGGCCCCAGGTCTAGCTTATATTGGAAAACGTTCGCATGCGTGAACTTTTTTCGATGAGAACGATTTTGGTTTAAATGTTGGTGTTAAGAATGTCCATCGTCTAAATTAAGTATGTAGCGATCGCAGGTCGTACGAATTACACAATGATATTACATGTTGAATTCCAACATAAAATCTCTTACGTTGACGGTCTTTATACATATTATTGACGTTTTCGAAAGTGATGAGGTAAAAAAGGGAAGTTTTACTCCGATCAAATGAGCAGCCACAACAGTACTTAACATTTATTAAGAACACTTACATGACTAAATGTATTGCAGTAATATTTGTATAGAAACATATATAGACAGAAGGGGAAGATATATATATATATATATATATATATATATATATATATATATATATATATATATATATATATATATATATATTATATATATATATATATATATAGAGAGATAAAAAGAAGAGAGAGAGAGAGAATAAAGAGAGATAGAGAGAGAGAAAAAAAAGAGATAGAGAGAGAGAGAGAGAGAGAGAGAGAGAGAGAGAGAGAGAGAGAGAGAGAGAGAGAGAGAGAGAGAGAGAGATTTAACAAGATTTGCCATCCAAGCCAAAGGCCCAGATAGCAAGTGGACAAGGAAGCCATTGGCTTCTCGAGAGTCCAACAATGTTCATCTACTTATAACCCGCCCTCCTGAGATAACTGTCAACCTTGTTTTTAAACGTCACAATAGGCGCTGTGATTGCTTAAATACCCAATTCGCTTTACCATTGGTCAACTTGTTAAACTATCTACCGTCTCAACTGCTGGACAGTGACATCTGCCAGCACTTCCTTGCCCAGTCAGTAAGTTAAACTTTTGAACTCTTGGAGCTGTCCAAATCCAGGGTTCCCAGGTTTCCCACTCACTTCCCTAATTACGTTGACCTCCGAGTTCAGAGCAATTTAGCAAATGTCAGGATTAAAGGGCGGAACATCGTGTTCAATTAAGGGCGGACTAAAGGGGCTAAACTTTGTCATTAATCTTTGGCACCATATGGATTTTGTCCATATTCACTTGGGTGGTGTAACTATAATATTTTGGAAACATGCCTTTCTTTTGCTAATCTAGGCTTAATACATCGATTAAACACCTCTTAATGACTTAGTAATAATAGCTATTAAAAACTAATAAATAAATCTGGCATATACTTCACAAAGCGATGCGAGGTCATTCTTTAGTTACGTCCGTATGATGCAATGATTACGTATATATTTATGTTGTTTGATTTGTTTCTACCTGAACATAGTAATAGCGACTGAGGGGTGTACACTCCTACTTTTTAAATGACGCCTGTTTACTTATTCATAAATATAATAAGCTCTTTTTTTCCATATATAATAATATATACATTAATGAGTATGTTTATATGTGTGTTTGTCTGTTGTGTATTATTCACGGCCGCATTTGTGGGCCGATTCGGACGAAAAAAAAGGCTATAGCGGACGTTGCGGATTCATTTTGATTTCTATGTCATCGGAAAGATAATAATTATGCGTACAAATGCGCTGGACGCACGAAGTAATCAGGAATACATTTCAATTTATATTTTTTTATGTTCCATTGAGGTGTTTTGTATATAGAAACGTCAATATATAGCATTACAAAGTAACACTAGCTACACTGCAGTGACATTGTATTTATCCAAAGACATTGTTTCAGGAAAAAAGCTACATTGTAGCAGCATCGTAGCGCAGTCCATAGTGGCTACTTGAAAAAAAGACCTATATAATAATAATGTAGATCAGTACAAAATACCTAAGGCTGCCTTTTCTCTTAGTGCAACGCCGGGTAACTCAGCTATTTTGTTTTACTTTTCGTCTGTGGTACACTGCACACTGCTCTGAATGTTTCATGTCAGCACTAACCTACTTGCTCGCGTGTGCGTTCGTGCGTGCGTGCATGTGTGCGTGGTTGAGTGTGTGTGTGCGTGCGTGCGTTCGTGCTTGCGTGCGTGCGTGCGTGCGTGCGTGCGTGCGTGCGTGCGTGCGTGCGTGCGTGCGTGCGTGCGTGCGTGCGTTCGTGGGTTTAGGTATATTTCCCAAAATCGAATAACATCTGCCATTTTTTAGGCCATTTCATTAATTTGTCTGGATCATCTTGTCTTTCGTATGATGTACTACCATATGAAGTTGCAATTGCACACTGCTCTGGGTGTTTCATGTCAGCACTTACGTACTTGCGTGCTTGCTCGCGTGCGTTCGTGCGTGCGTGCATACGTGCGTGGTTGCGTGCGTGCGTGCGTGCGTGCGTGCGTGCGTGCGTGCGTGAGTGCGTGTGTGTAGCTATATTTCCCAAAATCGAATAACATCTACCATTTTTTAGACCATTTCATTAATTTGTCTGGATCAACTTGTAAATATTGTTTATCTCCGTCATTTAAAAAAAAATTATTTTCTTTCTATTTCTTAGACATCAGTACAAAATACCTATGGCTGCCTTTTTCTCTTAATTCAACTCCGGGTAACTCAGCTATTATGTTATGTTTTTCGTACTACCTTATGAAGCTGCAATTGCACACTGCTGTACATGTTTCATGTCAGCACTTACGTACTTGCGTGCTTGCTCACGTGCGTTCGTGCATGCGTGCTTGCGTGCGTGCGTGCGTGCGTGCGTTCGTGCGTGTAGGTGTATTTCCCAAAATCGAATAACATCTGCCATTTTTAGACCATTTAATTAATTTGTCTGGATCATCTTGTAAATATTGTTTATCTCCATCATTTATAATTTTTTTTATTTTCTTTCTATTTCTTAATCATCTGCACATTGTAGTACCTTTCTTTTCATACCATCTTCCAAGTCATTTTAGTTTAAGTAGTAATCTTTGATGTGGCACTTTATCAAAAGTTTCCTCATGAAACAATTGATGCATTAAACATAATATACGCAAAATACAACGAAATATTCCAGGATACGGATTTATTGATCAATACAACTCTTCCGAATTCTATATTTTCAACATGGCCGTTCTCAGTAAGCAGCCACAACCCGAATCAGGATTTGCCGGTTGCTTAGTACCTTGTGGAACCGTAATTGAAGTATTGGTAGCATTTAGCGAAGCCACGTCGGTCACACTGGCAGCAGCAACATACATTACAAGCACTGTGATGGTAGTCGTAACTGTATGTTGTAACCTGGCATGTACAACACCCGTACCTGCATTTTACATTGCAGGTTTTCACTGAAACCAGAGAACATATCAGTTTATTATCACACTTTAATGCACGTCCTATACATGAATATTTGCGTGGACTTCGAAATCAGTGTATATTTATGATTGAATCAATACCTGCACAGCTAATTTCAATTGATGAACATCACTCCCGCCAACTGAACAGTTCGATATATACCATACTGGGCAATCTGGAGTGAAATGCATGCGGAAAGATAAGTATTATACCTGATTCAATATTTCTCCGGATATTTATTATTGTTAGACCACATTTTGTAAAAGTGTAAAAACATCAAGTGAACCAAATTGTGAACATTATACGACGTTTAAAACATACGTTGATTCTAGATTGAGGAAGCATTTTTTTTTTACAAATATACATTAATATATGTTCCAATTGTGTTGTATGTATCGTCAGTACGTTTCTTCGAAGGTAATGCCGGTTAAAATAACACATTTTAGATATAATATAGCGCGTGTTTTTTCTTTTTTTTTGTTGAAAACACGACACTAGTTACTTATTAATCCAGGAGGAGACTATATACGGCGCCTATCAACTATCCCTGGCTGGCACACCGCGGTCAGAGGGACTCTACTATACGTGATCGAAAAACAAAGAAAAACAGAAACGTACCATTGGAAGCTGGAATGTACGAATATTAGTGGACTTGAACATTGTCAGAGCACGAACACGTACTGCATTGATTGCATAGGAGCTCGGTCGTTACAACACAGCTGCATTGTCAGAAATGCGACTCGCAGATGCAAAAAAAGGCACCTCCGGTGTCGGTTTTGCTGTTGAAAAACGATTGTTAGAGAACATAAAAATGTGCATATTAGAAAATGTGACAAGTAAGAAATCACCAAATTATGCGTCCATATGTCATGACAATGTGGCAACTTGCTTTCATTGTTTTAGGGACATTGTCACCTTTTGTTGATCTGTTGAACTACTGATGTGGTAATTGATGCAGTGATATAACATATGCTTTATTATTCCATCAAATTTCCGTTTTTATACACTATACACACTACATCAATCTGCACTCCCCTTTCCCCAGCAAATATGACGCAGCATCGAGTCAACCATAGACTTTGTCAGATGACGCTCGCGTAGATTTAAGAAGATGCTGGCGTCGAAGTAGCAATATCAATGTTATCAACAATATCAATGTTATATCACTGCATCAATTACCACATCAGTAGTTCAACAGATCAACAAAAGGTGACAATGTCCCTAAAACAATGAAAGCAAGTTGCCACATTGTCATGACATATGGACGCATAATTTGGTGATTTCTTACTTGTCACATTTTCTAATGTGCACATTTTTATGTTCTCTAACAATCGTTTTTCAACAGCAAAACCGACACCGGAGGTGCCTTTTTTTTGCATCTGCGAGTCGCATTTCTGACAATGCAGCTGTGTTGTAACGACCGAGCTCCTATGCAATCAATGCAGTACGTGTTCGTGCTCTGACAATGTTCAAGTCCACTAATATTCGTACATTCCAGCTTCCAATGGTACGTTTCTGTTTTTCTTTGTTTTTCGATCACGTATAGTAGAGTCCCTCTGACCGCGGTGTGCCAGCCAGGGATAGTTGATAGGCGCCGTATATAGTCTCCTCCTGGATTAATAAGTAACTAGTGTCGTGTTTTCAACAAAAAAAAAAGAAAAAACACGCGCTATATTATATCTAAAATGTGTTATTTTAACCGGCATTACCTTCGAAGAAACGTACTGACGATACATACAACACGATTGGAACATATATTAATGTATATTTGTAAAAAAAAAATTGCTTCCTCAATCTAGAATCAACGTATGTTTTAAACGTCGTATAATGTTCACAATTTGGTTCACGTGATGTTTTTACACTTTTACAAAATGTGGTCTAACAATAATAAATATCCGGAGAAATATTGAATCAGGTATAATACTTATCTTTCCGCATGCATTTCACTCCAGATTGCCCAGTATGGTATATATCGAACTGTTCAGTTGGCGGGAGTGATGTTCATCAATTGAAATTAGCTGTGCAGGTATTGATTCAATCATAAATATACACTGATTTCGAAGTCCACGCAAATATTCATGTATAGGACGTGCATTAAAGTGTGATAATAAACTGATATGTTCTCTGGTTTCAGTGAAAACCTGCAATGTAAAATGCAGGTACGGGTGTTGTACATGCCAGGTTACAACATACAGTTACGACTACCATCACAGTGCTTGTAATGTATGTTGCTGCTGCCAGTGTGACCGACGTGGCTTCGCTAAATGCTACCAATACTTCAATTACGGTTCCACAAGGTACTAAGCAACCGGCAAATCCTGATTCGGGTTGTGGCTGCTTACTGAGAACGGCCATGTTGAAAATATAGAATTCGGAAGAGTTGTATTGATCAATAAATCCGTATCCTGGAATATTTCGTTGTATTTTGCGTATATTATGTTTAATGCATCAATTGTTTCATGAGGAAACTTTTGATAAAGTGCCACATCAAAGATTACTACTTAAACTAAAAATGACTTGGAAGATGGTATGAAAAGAAAGGTACTACAATGTGCAGATGATTAAGAAATAGAAAGAAAATAAAAAAAATTATAAATGATGGAGATAAACAATATTTACAAGATGATCCAGACAAATTAATTAAATGGTCTAAAAATGGCAGATGTTATTCGATTTTGGGAAATACACCTACACGCACGAACGCACGCACGCACGCACGCAAGCACGCATGCACGAACGCACGTGAGCAAGCACGCAAGTACGTAAGTGCTGACATGAAACATTCACAGCAGTGTGCAATTGCAGCTTCATAAGGTAGTACGAAAAACATAACATAATAGCTGAGTTACCCGGCGTTGAATTAAGAGAAAAAGGCAGCCATAGGTATTTTGTACTGATGTCTAAGAAATAGAAAGAAAATAATTTTTTTTTAAATGACGGAGATAAACAATATTTACAAGTTGATCCAGACAAATTAATGAAATGGTCTAAAAAATGGTAGATGTTATTCGATTTTGGGAAATATAGCTACACACACGCACTCACGCACGCACTCACGCACGCACGCACGCACGCACGCACGCACGCACGCACGCAACCACGCACGTATGCACGCACGCACGAACGCACGCGAGCAAGCACGCAAGTACGTAAGTGCTGACATGAAACACCCAGAGCAGTGTGCAATTGCAACTTCATATGGTAGTACATCATACGAAAGACAAGATGATCCAGACAAATTAATGAAATGGCCTAAAAAATGGCAGATGTTATTCGATTTTGGGAAATATACCTAAACCCACGAACGCACGCACGCACGCACGCACGCACGCAAGCACGAACGCACGCACGCACACACACACTCAACCACGCACACATGCACGCACGCACGAACGCACACGCGAGCAAGTAGGTTAGTGCTGACATGAAACATTCAGAGCAGTGTGCAGTGTACCACAGACGAAAAGTAAAACAAAGTAGCTGAGTTACCCGGCGTTGCACTAAGAGAAAAGGCAGCCATAGGTATTTTGTACTGATCTACATTATTATTATATAGGTCTTTTTTTCAAGTAGCCACTATGGACTGCGCTACGATGCTGCTACAATGTAGCTTTTTTCCTGAAACAATGTCTTTGGATAAATACAATGTCACTGCAGTGTAGCTAGTGTTACTTTGTAATGCTATATATTGACGTTTCTATATACAAAACACCTCAATGGAACATAAAAAAATATAAATTGAAATGTATTCCTGATTACTTCGTGCGTCCAGCGCATTTGTACGCATAATTATTATCTTTCCGATGACATAGAAATCAAAATGAATCCGCAACGTCCGCTATAGATTTTTTTTCGTCCGAATCGGCCCACAAATGCGGCCGTGAATAATACACAACAGACAAACACACATATAAACATACTCATTAATGTATATATTATTATATATGGAAAAAAAGAGCTTATTATATTTATGAATAAGTAAACAGGCGTCATTTAAAAAGTAGGAGTGTACACCCCTCAGTCGCTATTACTATGTTCAGGTAGAAAAAAATCAAACAACATAAATATATACGTAATCATTGCATCATACGGACGTAACTAAAGAATGACCTCGCATCGCTTTGTGAAGTATATGCCAGATTTATTTATTAGTTTTTAATAGCTATTATTACTAAGTCATTAAGAGGTGTTTAATCGATGTATTAAGCCTAGATTAGCAAAAGAAAGGCATGTTTCCAAAAGATTATAGTTACACCACCCAAGTGGATATGGACAAAATCCATATGGTGCCAAAGATTGATGACAAAGTTTAGCCCCTTTAGTCCGCCCTTAATTGAACACGATGTTCCGCCCTTTAATCCTGACATTTGCTAAATTGCTCTGAACTCGGAGGTCAACGTAATTAGGGAAGTGAGTGGGAAACCTGGGAACCCTGGATTTGGCCAGCTCCAAGAGTTCAAAAGTTTAACTTACTAACTGGGCAAGGAAGTGCTGGCAGATGTCACTGTCCAGCAGTTGAGACGGTAGATGGTTTAACAAGTTGACCAATGGTAAAGCGAATTGGGTATTTAAGCAATCACAGCGCCTATTGTGACGACGTCTGAATGTGGTAAGCTGATAGCGTAAGTGCACCGGAGGAGCGTTTCCAAAGGGCGGGCAAGACTATTTAAATTCACACTGATGTGTGTAGTCATGCCTAATTTTAGGCATTAAAATTGTCAGGCGGCGGGCCGTACCTGCTTTAGCTTTATAATTAAAAATGTCCGGTCAGAATTTATTGTCAAGTCTTCTAGACGTTAAGAGTCTATGTACATTTTACGTGATGTTTACGTTAAATAATTTTCTTTACGGTTTACGGTGATATAGATCTTCACTGTTTCTTTTCATTGTCATCATGAGTGATTATATTGCTACTGTGTACGTAGCCGTCTGATTTACACAATTAAAATCTCTTCGAAACTGGAGAACAATGCGTTGACTACACTTATGAAGTAATATATGTACTCACTGGTCGATTGAGTACAACATCAATTATAAATCTTGACATGGCGAGCCCATAGAAGACGGACAATTAAAACACAGCTACATATGGGATAAATGCCTCCCGGACCTTTGCGTGCAGCCCCGAAGACGATACGTTGGGGAGGCATATATCGTACAGCATGAATATTATTTTACAATGTGAACCGGTATTTATTTGTGAGTGAAAATCGTCCCATCATTTGTCGTTGATACACATGATTTATAAAAAGAGTTAAACAATTTTAACAACATTTGCCATCCAAGCGAAAGGCCGAGAAGACAAGTGGACAAGGGAGTAATTGGCTTACAGAGAGTCCAACAATTTTAATCTACGTGTCACCCCCCTCTTGGGTACGTGTCAACCTTGTTTTTAAACATATTCAGGCTCCTAGCAGATACACAATCCGTAGACAATTTGTTACATTCATTTATTTTCCTCTGTGAGAACGAGTACTTCCTGATATCCAATCCACACTGATCCTTTACTAATTTTACCTCATGTCCTCTAGTTCTACTATTTTTATTCAGTAAAAAAAACGTATTTATGTAAATAGTTTCATACCCATTCAATATCTAAAAAATAAAATTAATCTGATCTCGTCTTAACCTCCTTGCCTCTAGAGTTGTTAAACCACATTATTTCAGGCGTTAATCATAACTAAGGTCTCTCAGTTCTGGAATACGTTTAGTTGCTCTCCTCTGTATGCGTTGAAGCCAATATATATCCTTCTTACGATATAGTATCCACGTTTGTATATAATATTCTAAATGAGGTTTAACAATTGCTTTATAAATAGGCATAAGTAGCTTTTTCCATGTACGTTGTTTCTCCTAATGAACCCAATAATGTGATTACAATTTTAAGCTACAATACCATTCTGTTCTGAAACTTTCATATCATCATTATTATTGTTATTATCATCATTATTATTGTTATTATCATAATTATTATTTTTATTTCTGAGTCCTTTTCTTTTACCGTAGTATCTAGAACTGTATCTCCCATTTATCGTTTATTTCCAAGTTCCCGTGTCCTGTATGTACACATTTATATTTCCCAAAATGTAATAACATTTGCTATTTGTCAGATCATTTAACTAATTTGTCTCGATCGTTTTGTAAATGTTGTTTATCACCATCAGTGTTAACCTTTCTAAACACTTTTGTGTCATCCGCAAATTTCAGTACGTTGCCTGTTATGTTGTCGTCCAAGTCATTGATATATATTAAGAATAATAAAGGTCCTAATACTGATCCTTGTGGTACCCCACTCAAAACTGATTTCCAGTTTGAAACCACCCCATCTACTACAACACGCTGTCATCTTTCAGTCAGCCATTGTTCTATCCAGTCAATTATGCCATCCCCAATACCATCGGCTTTTAATTTAAGTAGTAATCTTTGATGTGGCACTTTGTCAAAAGTTTTCTGAAATCTAAATAGATAATATATATGTGTAAGGAGAAAATACAAACCAGACACGTTATTGCGCATCATTCATTCGAACTTGGGAATGAGTTATTGCTTGGTTTCTTAGCAAATACACCATTATAAATTTATGTCTAGAAATGTTCAAATGCACTAATCTTGTCAATTGGCATTTATTGAGTTATGTCGTATATATATATATATATATATATATATATATATATATATATATATATATATATATATATATATATATATATATATATATATATATATATATATATATATATATATATATATATATATATATATATATATATATATATATATATATATATATATATATATATATATATATATATATATATATATATATATATATATATATATATATATATATATATATATATATATATATATATATATATATATATATATATATATATATATATATATATATATATATATATATATATATATATATATATATATATATATATATATATATATATATATATATATATATATATATATATATACATATATACATATACACATATACATATATACAAACATTTGAATCAGCTAAACATTTACGAAACTTGAGTGGAGGAGGACGCTTTCCGCTTTTCCCTGATGTTTCCCGCTTTTCCATGAGTAGATGTTGACGCCTGTGCATTACATAAAATGTCTACAAACATGACATGTTTAGCTGAGAGAAGCATCAAGGAACCCGAGTGACAACTTGTAACACAACACTTGATAAGATCTAGACACGAGCCGTCAGATAATGGACTTTAGTTGAATATGCCAAGGTAAGATCACCAGATGCGACAGAGCAACGTCGCCCTCTGGCGGTCTCTGCGTTGTGGAATTTACAGGGATAACCTCATAATGAGGACCTTTTACATGGTACATAATTGTTGATAACGTTAATGGTGTTACAATGACGCCAGCAGCTTCTTAAATCTATGCGAGCGTCATCTGACGGCGAGTTAACTTGGCTCGATGACGTGTCATATTTGCTGGGGAAAGGGGAGTGTGGACGGAGGTTGGGAGGAGCGTATATGTGGGAAGTATATGAACGAGGAAGGGAGAGGTGAAAGACCCGGATAAGCAAGGAGGTATCACATATATAAGTTACTTGATGAAACTATCACATATGCTTATGAACGGGAATAACAAGAAATACGCAATATAGCCTATTTCTATTTTAATCTCAAGAAGTAACTGTATTCAGCCAGTCAGGTTGGAACTTTCGAAATGTCGCACGTTTGGCAGTGAGATGTTGCTGTGGATTCTCGGCCGCGCAGGTACATTGATGGTGACATTCCGGAAACATCGATATGCATATTTATATATGACAAAAACTGCCAATATTTAGGAAAGGCGTGTTTGCGATTTGATTAAAACATTTGGAGGTATGTGATGTTGATAGCTTGTTCAGAATATCAACGACATTTTGGCGGTGGCTTTGACTTTTTTAAAGAATGTTTGATGGTCTAGTTTAACTATAATCAGACAAAACGTAAACATGGCCACCAATGCACTGTGGCCTGACCTCTGTAGCGGTAGTTTGATGTATTCAATTTACGTGACAGACGTGATATCGCTGCTGAGTCCGGGAGGGAGGGAGGGAGGGAGGGAGGGAAAGAGGGAGGGAGTCCAAGACCAAGCTTGGTCACTGTCTTGGGAGCCACCGACAGAGCAACAACATCCGAAGCAGCAGTTCACACGAATAAATGGTCCGGACAGTTACAGGTTGTATCTCCCTTTTCTTCCCTCCTCCCCTCTCCCTCTCTCACTCTCCCTCCATCCTCAATTTCCCACTTCCCCATCCCTCTCTCTTTACCTCCCTCTCCCTCCCTCTAACTCTCCCTGCATCCTGCATCCTCCCCCTCTGTCTCTCACTCTCTCCCACCCCCTCTCTCCTTCCGTCCCCCATCTCCCTCTCCCTCCGTTCCCCCCTCCGTTCCCCCTCTGTGTCACTCACTCTCTCTCCCCCTCTCCCTCCCATCTTCCGTCCCCCAATCTCTATCGCCCTCCCCCTCTCTCACTCTCCCCCCCCTCTCTCTCTCTCTCTCTCTCTCTCTCTCTCTCTCTCTCTCTCTCTGTATTATAGTAAAGTGTTGCATGTAATACATTATGAGAGAGAGAGAGAGAGAGAGAGAGAGAGAGAGAGAGGGAGGGAGAGAGGGAGCGAGACAGATAATGGGATGAGAGAGAGGGAGGGAGGCTCTATTGTGTTCAAATATTTGAAATCACAGTGTTAAAAATCACAGCACCTGAAGTTTGCTTGTAAACTCTTCAATAATGTTAAGACTGGACACTGAAATGTCGGATGTCAATAAACGACAACAGGTTCAGTATACACTGAAACAAGAAAGACTCTGGCAGTTTTTAATCCAGTAATTACTATTGGTGATAATTGTGTAGACTGGGTTGATATTTGCATAGATATTCATATCACATTTCAGTGAACAGCAGATGACAATACTGACATCTGGTGAGTAGAAAGCTAACTATATATTGTTAACTCGCGCTGCGCAGCCATCACATGAATATATATCTGGAATTTACAGGAATAACCTTATGACACGGACGTTTTACATGGTACATAATTGTTGATAACATTGATATTGCTACTTCGACGCCAGCATCTTCTTAAATCTACGCGAGCGTCATCTGACAAAGTCTATGGTTGACTCGATGCTGCGTCATATTTGCTGGGGAAAGGGGAGTGCAGATTGATGTAGTGTGTATAGTGTATAAAAACGGAAATTTGATGGAATAATAAAGCATCTGTTATATCACTGCATCAATTACCACATCAGTAGTTGTCATGAAGAAAGATCAACAAAAGGTGACAATGTCCCTAAAACAATGAAGGCAAGTTGCCACATTGTCATGACATATGGACGCATAATTTGGTGATTTCTTACTTGTCACATTTTCTAATGTGCACATTTTTATATTAGATACAGTGTTATGTTCTCTAACAATCGTTTTTCAACAGCAAAACCGACACCGGAGGTGCCTTTTTTTGCATCTGCGAGTCGCATTTCTGACAATGCAGCTGTGTTGTAACGACCGAGCTCCTATGCAATCAATGCAGTACGTGTTCGTGCTCTGCCAATGTTCAAGTCCACTAATATTCGTACATTCCAGCTTCCAATGGTACGTTTCTGCTTTTCTTTGTTTTTCGATCACGTATAGTAGAGTCCCTCTGACCGCGGTGTGCCAGCCAGGGATAGTTGAACGAACCTTTTTACCCCGCGTTTTGTTGGGACGTCCCCTGATTGGGGCAAGTGGGGCATCCCTAAATAGGGCCGCCTGGTGGATCTGGAAGGACCTCACACTGCCGTCTTTCTCGAGCAATGTGCGAACATCACTCTGAGTCCGCTCTCGTGCGGGGATCCCACTACAATCACTCTCAGTCCGCTCTTGTGCGGGGATCCCACTACCATCACTCCCAGTCCGCTCTCGTGCGGGGATCCCACTAACATCACTCTCAGTCCGCTCTTGTGCGGTGATCCCACTACCATCACTCCCAGTTCGTTCTCGTGCAGGGATCCCACTACCATCACTCTCAGTCTGCTCTCGTGCGGGGATCCCACTACCATAACTCCCAGTCCGCTCTCGTGCGGGGATCCCACTACCATCACTCTCAGTCGGCTCTCGTGCGGGGATTCCACTACCACTACTCTCAGTCCGCTCTCGTGCGGGGATCCCACTACCATCACTCTCAGTCCGCTCTCGTGCGGGGATTCCACTACAATAACTCCCAGTCCGCTCTCGTGCGGGGATCCCACTACCACAACTCCCAGTCCGCTCTCGTGCGGGGATCCCACTACCATCACTCTCAGTCCGCTCTTGTGCGGGGATCCCACTACCATCACTCCCAGTCCGCTCTCGTGCGGGGATCCCACTACCATCACTCTCAGTCCGCTCTCGTGCGGGGATCCCACTACCATAACTCCCAGTCCGCTCTCGTGCGGGGATCCCACTACCATCACTCTTAGTCCGCTCTCGTGCGGGGATCCCACTACAATCACTCCCAGTCCGCTCTCGTGCGGGGATCCCACTACCATCACTCTCAGTCCGCTCTCGTGCGGGGATCCCACTACCATCACTCCCAGTCCGCTCTCGTGCGGAGATCCCACTACCAGCCTGCAGCTTACAGGTCTGCCAGCGCCGTGTCAGCGATACAAACACACCTGCAAACATGACATGAAGATTGTGGGCGTCAACACAAACAGCTGGGAGACAACCGCCGACGATCGAGGTCATTGGAGGTTGATGGATCAGTCGGGCACCAGAAGAGGAGAAGAGATATGATCCACACAACTGACTGAGAAGAAGAACCACCGAAAACATGAATCTGCAAATTATTCTCAGCCCCCCGCCTTCACGTGCAGCAAGTGGGCCAGAGACTGCCACACCAGAGGGATGCACGAGACGGAACTGACCACCAGAGAGACTGCCACACCAGAGTGATGCACGAGACGGAATTGACCACCACAGAGACTGCCACACCAGGGTGATGCACGAGACGGAATTGACCACCACAGAGACTGCCACACCAGAGTGATGCACGATACGGAATTGACCGCCACAGAGACTGCCACACCAGAGTGATGCACGAGACGGAATTGACCACCACAGAGACTGCCACACCAGAGTGATGCACGAGACGGAATTGACCACCACAGAGACTGCCACACCAGAGTGATGCACGAGACGGAATTGACCGCCACAGAGACTGCCACACCAGAGTGATGCACGAGACGGAATTGACCACCACAGAGACTGCCACACCAGAGTGATGCACGAGACGGAATTGACCGCCACAGAGACTGCCACACCAGAGTGATGCACGATACGGAATTGACCACAGCGTAAACCATTTGCTACTCAAGCCAGAAAGATGCTAAGGTCTGAAATGATAGTAAATGTTATATAATAACTACAAACCTACAAGGTCGTCAATGGCTATATAAGTAGCCAAGAACTACATACAGGAATATCTGAATGGCGTAATGACACCAGATGCGATTTCGCCCAGTATTCGTTGGGTCCACGCAGCTTGCACTAGTAAAAGGCACACAAATACCAGGAGAGCACATGATGACCTGGTAATCTGCTAAAAGTTGCTTTAGACAAAGTTTACCTCTTCTATTAAATAGCATCCAAGATACAGAAAAAAAAACAAGATAGAAACACACAGTTTTTCCATTTATGTTAATTAAAACACATTATTTTCAACAATATCAAGAACACTGCACACTTTTAAACTGCTTCATTTGTCAACATTACGACAATGTACATCCCCTGGTGCTGTACTCAAGAAAAATAAATCAGTAAATGCATTCCGTGCCTCATGTAAACAGGAATACAGTATACCTTGGTTTACCTTGGTTTACAATGGTATATCATGCTTTGTCATATATTTTCTATGACAATGTATGGTAAACCATTTACCTGTTTCAAAACACCATGGTATTTTACCATGGTATTTTATCAGGGTAGATCATCATATTTCATGAGCCTCATCCATGCCTTGCAGTTGTCAGTCCATAAGCTCTTGGTCTTCCTTCAGGGCCGCGGTAGCTGGGCAGATTGAGTACCGGAAAGGTCAACGGAGGTCACCGGGTTAGGAGTGCAACTACAGTCGTTTAAAAAACAATGTTGTTAACCCCACTTTGCGTGTGTCTTTCGGATGAGACACTAAAGCGCCGTTGGTTCCTTCCACATGATATATATATATATATATATATATATATATATATATATATATATATATATATATATATATATATATATATATATATATATATATATATATATAGAACCTATGCACGACGAAGTAAAATACCCCACATGCATTCTCAGAGCCGTAGGCCTCGGTCAATAAAAACATACTGGTGCGGCGCTACGTTTGCTGCTGCCAACAAAGATCGAATTTATATGGAGTAAGCAAATGAAATAGTGACATGACTGTGTATATGGATCTGGTTGACCCGTAAAACTAATTATGTTAATAAAAACAAACATACAAAGTATCGATTGTTTTACATTTTAATTAATCGAAAACTTCCACTGGGTGCGTATTTATTAACTAATGAAGATTTTCGAGATCTTCTCAGACGTGAATCTCTCGGTCGTACCTTTATTTGAAACAGTAACCTAAGTTCGTACACCAAAACGTGTGTTCATTGAAATCAGCATTGTATAATTTCGTTCCTTACGAAAATGTCCCATGGTACACTATGACGTACCATGGTGTACCATGAAATATCATGGTAAACTGTGATAAACCATGGTAAATTTTGGCATACCATGCTTTGTCATATATTTTTTATGGCAATGTATGGCATACAATGGTTTACAATGGTTTCAAAACATGATTGTATATTACCATGGTTTGTCTGTTTCAAAGCACCATGGTACACCATGGCATACAATGGTGCAATAGTGCTGCAATAGTGTATCTCCATTGTGGTGACGGATACTGACACCGTACATCTCCATTGTGGTGACGGGTACTGACACCGTACATCTCCATTGTGGTGACGGGTACTGACACCGTACAACTCCATTGTGGTGACGGGTACTGACACCGTACATCTCCATTGTGGTGACGGATACTGACACCGTACATCTCCATTGTGGTGACGGGTACTGACACCGTACATCTCCATTGTGGTGACGGATACTGACACCGTACACCTCCATTGTGGTGACGGATACTGACACCGTACACCTCCATTGTGGTGACGGGTACTGACACCGTACAACTCCATTGTGGTGACGGATACTGACACCGTACATCTCCATTGTGGTGACGGGTACTGACACCGTACATCTCGATTGTGGTGAAGGGTGCTGACACCGTACAACTCCATTGTGGTGACGGGTACTGACACCGTACATCTCCATTGTGGTGATGGGTACTGACACCGTACACCTCCATTGTGGTGACGGGTACTGACACCGTACACCTCCATTGTGGTGACGGGTACTGACACCGTACATCTCCATTGTGGTTACGGATACTGACCCAGTACAGCAAGGAAGACGTTGACTCTGTTCTTGAAATGTGATCTGTTTTTTACGCTAACTGTTTCCTCTGGAGTTCGTTCCAAAGGCGGTCGGCTGTCGGCAGTTGATGCGCAGGTGGCCCTTCGTGCTACCAGAGGAGAATGTAGCATATAATTGATTAATTGGTAATTGAAGCACCTACACACGAGAGAGAAGTGTTGGTCTCCCATGTGCACCAGCGCGAGGCAAGTTCAAGTGGATATCGTGTTTGAGGACATGTCGTGCCAAATAACACGACCAACCCCTGTCGGCAGCGTGTACGACATTCTCCCAGTGACAGAAACACGATGTGGGAGGCGTGTGATCTATATATGAACAATAAGTTTGTGACTAAGTGATACCACGAGAAACCGCGATGCCGCGCATAACGCTTATCCCATTTCCCTCTTCTACTGCCGGCAGTTGCCTTAAATATATTTTTTGTTGGTCAAAATGACATGAATTGTATGGATTTATCATTAAATGGTTAATTATCAGTTTGTTACACTGTAACACACTAGATGTGAGAATACGTCATGTTTCGAGAACAGTGTATTTTTGCATTATGTCAGGTTTAAATCCTTTGTAAAATGTGATACCGCGCGAACGCATGATACCAGACGAAACACATATGGTTTTTCGTAATTGTAATGACAATACTTATTTCAAAATGGTTCTATTTGTGGCGTTGTTGCTACTACACGCACGACTTACTGTACACGTAAAGCTACTTTTGATATGCAAGTAGGACTATCAAGAAAGTATTGTGTCAATTTCATATTTATGTTTATGACAGAAAATAAATGAAATATTATTTTAAATAAAATATGTTATTATATATGTTTGTCTACGTGGTCCCTGTCAAATCAGATATAACATGCTCTCCAATATTCAATCTTTCGATAGGCACGCCATTACAAAATATAAGTGATACAGGCGAAACACATTTTCTAAGCCCTCATTTTGCATACAAGAAATGATCACACGCAAACAAATTCTGTACCATTGCAATCCACCTTCTATTTAATGAAAACTAACAGCACTGTTTTATAGACCACATAAGTACAAGTTATGACAGTTGACATGATAAGATATATGATGTGCAAGAACTGCAAATAGTAATGATCAGTATCAAATAAAAGACAACAATTAAACCCTGCGTTGACAAATTGTGCATTGACATTTCACATGAGCGCTAACATGTCTTATGCATCAGAGAAATACCAAGAACACTTCATGATTAATGTTATAGCGACATGAGATGTTGGACAGTCTATGGGCTTCGCCTGGTATCGCGAGAATCCCACATAGCACCTTCAAACACCTCCTCAGACGCAAATAACCATCTTGTATTGTATTGAAAGATGAAAACAATATCTGAAAGTCACCACATCGACTAAGTGTCCAGGTTTCGTGAGATATATATATATATATATATATATATATATATATATATATATATATATATATATATATATATATATATATATATATATATATATATATATATATATATAGTTTGACTTTTTGCCAACTAGGGAGACCAAATTAATGAGGCTATGGAGACATTGGTGAAGAAAAAGGACAATACTCACACACATAGCTATTGATGGTGGTAGACCTCCAGGGTTTGTTTACTCATTAGTGACAAAATCGAAGTGTTTATGATGAAACTAAGATGGAATTAAACATTTATGTTTATCTCAAGGTCACACACAAGTAAACGTTTCCAGGAAATCTTCATACATATAAGACAACAAAATCATTGTCGAGACAGACAGCACAATGTTTTTGAAATTGGGCTCAGTTAAGGCCTAAGACGCCGCTTCCATATATATGTGTAGCAGGTTGAATCTTTGATGAGAACACCGAGTGTAATATTCTGCTCTTCTAACGAACAGTGTCACGATATTATCAAATATTTTGTCGGTTGTCATCGTTTGACGGTGTCGGGGTTTCGTTTTCTGGCTTTATGCATTTGTAAATAGCAAAGGTCTGCAAAGCTGAAAATTTGCTAAAAAAATTAAATCTTCAAAAAATCCAGATCTAACAAGATTACAATCCTAGGCAAAGACCCATATGGCAAATGGACTAAGTAGCCTTTGGCTTATCGAGAGTCCAACAGTTCTATCTATGTGTAATCCTCCCTCCTGAGATACGTTTTAGTCTTGTTTTTAAACATATTCATGCTGTTTGCAGTTACACAATATATAGATAATATTTTCCATTCATTGATTTTCCTCTGTGATAAAGTGTACTTCCTGATATCCAGTCTACGCCCATCCTTCAATAATGTTACCTCATCAACTAAGATATCTCAGTTCTGGAATCATTTTAGTTGCTCTCTTCTGTATTCTTTCAAGCGTATATATATCCTTCTTTTAATGTGGTCTCCACAAGATTGTATGCAGTGATCTAAATGAGGCCTAACTATTGTTTAATACAGAGGAATAATTAGCTTTTTCTCCTTGTATGTTATATTTCTCCTAATCAAGAATTGGTTTACCCTTTGAAGCTGCAATACCACTACTAATTTAATTGGTTTACCCTTTGAAGCTGCAATACCACTACTAATTTAATATCAGTGCCTATTGTATGTCCTTTTCTCTTACAGTAGTGCCCAGAACAGTATCTCCCATGCAATGGTTTACATCCAAGTTCCCATTTCCTGTATGTGAGCATTTAGCATTTCCCAAAATTGAACATCTGTCATTTCTCAGGCCATTTACCTAATATGCATAGATCGTTTTGTAAATGTTCTTTATCACCATAATTCTTAACCTTTCTCAACAGCATCCAATACATTGATATATATATATATATATATATATATATATATATATATATATATATATATATATATATATATATATATATATATATATATATATATATATATATATATATATATCAAGAATAATGCTGATCCTTGTGGTACCCCACTCAAAACTTATTTCCAGTTTGAAACCTTCTTATTTACTACAACACGCTGTCTTCTGTCAGTCAGCCTTTGTTATATCCAGTATTTTATGCCATAACGATACAATGGGCTTTTAATTTAAGAAATATTCTTTGATGTGGCGCTTTTTTTGAAAAGTTTCTGAGAATCTAAGTATATAATATCTACTGGTGATCCCTCGTGTAGCCACTTAGTGGCTTCTTCAAAAAAACTTTACATATTTGTTAAGTATGACATCGCTTTTAGGAACCCATGTTGAGATGGATGTAATGACTTATGCCTAACAGGGAAGTCCAAGATATGATCTTTGATCAAGGATGTTAAACTCACTGGTATGTAAGCACTTTCATCTAAACAATCAGTATATTTACATTCACTACTCGCTCCTGCAAGACTGCCTAGACAGCTTCCATCATCTAATTCGAATCTACTTTTAGTTGCCAGTGTTAAGGTAAATGTCGGAACTAGAGCTTTTTCAGTTGCTGTACCGACTCTTTGGAACGTACTCCCTGTTAGTGTTAAGTGTGTGGAAAATATAGGAATATTTCGCCGTAAACTGAAAATCCACATGTTTAGACTTGTTTATCCTCCATAGTTCCCCAGCGTAACAATCCAACGGTTTATAACCGGAACTGGTTAACGATTGTGAACTGCGTAACCACTTTTGTTTTGGTGCGTTGCCGAGCTTGGGTCTCCCGAGGATTTTAGCGCAATATAAGTATTTGATATATTATATTATTATTATTATTATTATATTTCTTATCCTAGCTTCCGTGACTGGAAGTCTGACAAAATGAAGAGGTCTGAAAAAATTTCATTTATACGTGAAAACAAAAGTAAATGGCGAAAACACTTGAAATTATTAACCAGTAAATAACATGTGGCGTGAATAAAAGAAATGACACTGTCAAAAGTATAAACACGTCATCGCATAGATTTGCCAATACGTCTCTCTTCCAACAGCCATCATATTCGCCGGTGGTTGTAGTGAGGGTAATGATAATGATCATGGTGATGGTGACGATGATCATGGTGATGATGATCATGGTGATAGTGACGATGATCATAGTGATGGTGATGGTGATGATGATCATGATGATAGTGACGATGATCATGGTGATGGTGATGATGATCATGATGATAGTGACGATGATCATGGTGATGGTGACTATACCATGGACACAAAAACACAGTATAAACATTTGGAGTGATTTGGTTGGTGATTACTAGGAGGGTACGAGAGGCCAAACATCTCCAGTCCATCCGTGCTTTAAGGAATGCATAACATCATTACCATCTGTGACGTTCTGTGGTGTCTTATTTTGCCAAATACGTGTGAGCTTGGGTCTCCCGAGGATTTTAGCGCAATATAAGTATTTGATATATTATGTTATTGTTATTATATTTCTTATCCTAGCTTCCGTGACTGGAAGTCTGACAAAATGAAGAGGTCTGACAAAATGAAGAAGTTTGACAAAATGAAGAAGTTTGACAAAATGAAGAAGTCTGACAAAAGTTTATCTATACGTGCAAACAAAAGTAAATGGCGAAGACGTTTGAAACTATTGACTAGTAAACAACATGTGGCGTGAATAAAAGAAACGACACTGTTAAAGGTATAAACACGTCATCGCATCGAGTTGTCAATACGTCCCTCGTCCAACAGCCATCATATTCACCGGTGGTGGTAATGAGGGTAATGATAACGATCATGGTGATGGTGACGATGATCACGGTGATGGTGACAACCAGTGACATGATGCATGTCGTTATCAGTCAATTGTGTTTTCCTTATTTTAATCCAATAACTGACGCAGATACGACTGGATACGACGGACCCATTACGTGATTTAAGTAATTACGTAAAGTCAATGCAGTCGGTGACGTGCTGTATGTATTGTGTTGATTAGCCAATTACATGTGAAATGGTTGGTCATGATTGCCTACTCCTGCTACAGATACGGCACCTGGTGAGGATGTTGACTGTGTATATAATTGGTTGTCTCTTCCAAACGCATTATTTGGAGTCGTGCAATGTAGTGGCACACAGCGTCAAGAGACAAACAGTGATAGGATGCATGTATTTGTGAACAAGTGGTTACTGTCGTAACTACGGCTGGTTACGGACCCATTACGGACGAACACACATCTTTGGAGACCACACCGAATTACACAATGAGTTTGTCAGACAGCGAGACAGCGTTCATTGCCTTCATCTCAACGTTTCTTATTCTTAGTTTCCTCAGCAACGTGAGCGTTGTGGTCGTCATGTTGAAGATCAATACATTGCGAACGGTGACGAATATCTTTCTGTCGAACCTTGCCATCAGTGACATGATCCTCGCCTCCCTCGTTCTGCCGCAGCAAGTCCATGACGTTTCACACACCGATGAGTATTTCGAACGTAAGTTGCATGTTGTGTTGTCCTGGCTATTGTATAGGGTCCGAAAAAAACAATCAAACAGAAATGACCGAAACAGAAAGAAAAACCAGTTCCATACCGAAACGGACCCAAAGTAAAAAAGCCTGAAGATAATAACAGCAATAATTATACATGTTACTATAACATCTGATATTAACTCATGGTGAGTATGTATGCTTGTAGGCTATGCTACTCCTCCTAGATGTATGCTAGTAGGCTATGCTACTCCTCCTAGATGTATACTTATAGGCTATGCTACTCCTCCTAGATGTATACTTGTAGGCTATGCTACTCCTCCTAGATGTATGCTTGTAGGCTATGCTACTCCTCCTAGATGTATACTTGTAGGCTATGCTACTCCTCCTAGATGTATACTTGTAGGCTATGCTACTCCTCCTAGATGTATACTTGTAGGCTATGCTACTCCTCCTAGATGTATACTTGTAGGCTATGCTACTCCTCCTAGATGTATACTTGTAGGCTATGCTACTCCTCCTAGATGCATACTTATAGGCTATGCTACACCTCCTAGAAGTATACTTGTAGGCTATGCTACTTCTCCTAGATGTATGCTTGTAGGCTATGCTACTCCTCCTAGATGTATCCCTGTAGGCTATGCTACTATTCCTAGATGTATGCTTGTAGGCTATGCTACTCCTCCTACATGTATACTTATAGGCTGTGCCACCCCTCCTAGATGTATACTTGTAGGCTATGCTACTCTTCCTAGATGTATGCTTGTAAGCTATGCTACTCCTCCTAGATGTATGCGTGTAGCCTATGCTACTCCTCCTAGATGTATACTTGTAGGCTATGCTACTCCTCCTAGATGTATACTTGTAGGCTATGCTACTCCTCCTAGATGTATACTTGTAGGCTATGCTACTCCTCCTAGATGTATACTTGTAGGCTATGCTACTCCTCCTAGATGTATGCTTGTAGGCTATGCTACTCCTCCTAGATGTATACTTGTAGGCTATGCTACTCCTCCTAGACGTATGCTTGTAGGCTATGCTACTCCTCCTAGATGTATGCTTGTAGGCTATGCTACTCCTCCTAGATGTATGCTTGTAGGCTATGCTACTCCTCCTAGATGTATGCTAGTAGGCTATGCTACTCCTCCTAGATGTATACTTGTAGGTTATGCTACTCTTCCTAGATGTATACGTGTAGGTTATGCTACTCCTCCTAGACGTATGCTTGTAGGCTATGCTACTCATCCTAGATGTATACTTGTAGGCTATGCTACTCCTCCTAGACGTATGCTTGTAGGCTATGCTACTCCTCCTAGATGTATACTTGTAGGCTATGCTACTCTTCCTAGATGTATACTTGTAGGTTATGCTACTCCTCCTAGACGTATGCTTGTAGGCTCTGCTACTCATCCTAGATGTATACTTGTAGGCTATGCTACTCCTCCTAGATGTATGCTTGTAGGCTATGCCACCCCTCCTAGATGTATACTTGTAGGCTATGCCACCCCTCCTAGATGTATACTTGTAGGTTATGCTACTCCTCCTAGACGTATGCTTGTAGGCTATGCCACCCCTCCTAGATGTATACTTGTAGGCTATGCTACTCCTCCTAGATGTATACTTGTAGGCTATGCTACTCCTCCTAGATGTATACTTGTAGGCTATGCTACTCTTCCTAGATGTATACTTGTAGGTTATGCTACTCCTCCTAGACGTATGCTTGTAGGCTATGCTACTCATCCTACATGTATACTTATAGGCTATGCTACTCCTCCTAGACGTATGCTTGTAGGCTATGCCACCCCTCCTAGATGTATACTTGTAGGCTATGCCACCCCTCCTAGATGTATACTTGTAGGTTATGCTACTCCTCCTAGACGTATGCTTGTAGGCTATGCCACCCCTCCTAGATGTATACTTGTAGGCTATGCTACTCCTCCTAGATGTATACTTGTAGGCTATGCTACTCCTCCTAGATGTATACTTGTAGGCTATGCTACTCCTCCTAGACGTATGCTTGTAGGCTATGCCACCCCTCCTAGATGTATACTTGTAGGCTATGCCACCCCTCCTAGATGTATATTTGTAGGCTATGCTACTCCTCCTAGATGTATACTTGTACGCTATGCTACTCCTCCTAGATGTATGCTTGTAGGGTATGCTACTCATCCTAGATGTTTTGCATCTCGGGCGCACCACTTTCAGGGATTCATTTACGACCCACGGTCGGGTCATTTAATTTTTTTGTTTTATAGAAATTCACCCCGCTATTAACATGTTAACGAAGAATCGAATTACACCTTTTCCTTTTTACTTACATCTGTTCGCAACGCTATCTGAACAATTGTGTACAATTGTTGACAACGTGATGCGCCTTTTTCCTATTGTCCAGAGTTACGTAATACAAGGCAAGACGTCGCTGCACGTTACCATAACTGCCAGCATCACGTCGTAATTTCGAGAGATATTGACTGACAGCACGGATGGCTATTTCATTGATAACGTTTTAAAATATTATTATCGTAAGTGTCACTTACGAACTACGCAGCTATTCCATTATTTTTGTTAGTATGATGAATAGACGTTTACGTTCACGTGAGACTTTGAGCTCAGAGCCGATGCAAATTAATTTCATATTGAAATTGCATTTTGTTCAATTGAATAAATTTTATTTCGACAAGAATATCGTAGTACATAATAAATACATCACAGTTTGTTTATTTCAAATTCAATCACAATCTGATGTGACAATGGAGAAAGCAGAACTTTCATACTTATTTAATACTTTCCCCATTCATGACAATAATATAATAGCAGTTATAATAGCAGTTATCTAATAAAGCAAGTAAACAACTGATATAATGAATAAGGCGCTACCTAAAATGTTTTTTTTTGTGAGTGATAAAATAAAAGAATAGGCAACATTATTTATAGTTAAAATTATAACTTTAATGCGTCTAACTGGCAACGCGACCGTAAAACAATTCGAAGTTAATGAGATGAGCGATCACGTGGTTTTGTGACGTCAATGATGATATGGGTTTACATTCAGTCAGTGATTTCTATGCAATGTATAGTTTCACTCGCATTACTATAGCGAGTGATGGCAATGTCAATTTTATTGAATAAGACATATAATGTAACGATTTCGAACATATAGCGGCTAGTGATACCGCAGAATCATATTCGAATTCGGCTCTTTCGGAGCAGATTAGCGAATCCAGTAGCCTTTGAGTTTGACTTCGAACTTGTTTACTTTCTGAGCAAACCACGAAAACGACCACATATATCTGCCAAACTTCTCAACTATTACACACACATGTGACGTGGTCAACTATTACATACACATGTGACGTGGTCAACTATTACACACACATGTGACGTGGTCAACTATTACATACACATGTGACGTGGTCAACTACTACACACGCATGTGACGTGGTCAACTATTACACACACATGTGACGTGGTCAACTATTACACACGCATGTGACGTGGTCAACTATTACGCACACATGTGACGTGGTCAACTATTACACACGCATGTGACGTGGTCAACTATTACGCACACATGTGACGTGGTCAACTATTACACACACATGTGACGTGGTCAACTATTACACACACATGTGACGTGGTCAACTATTACACACACACACACACACACACACACACACACACACACACACACACACACACACACACACACACACACACATGTGACGTGGTCAACTATTACACACATATGTGACGTGGTCAACTATTACACACACATATGACGTGGTCAACTATTACACACACACATGTGACGTGGTCAACTGTTACACACACATGTGACGTGGTCAACTATTACACACACATGTGACGTGGTCAACTGTTACACACACATGTGACGTGATCAACTATTACATACACATGTGACGTGGTCAAATGTTTCACACACATGTGACGTGGTCAACTATTACATACACATGTGACGTGGTCAAATGGTTCACACACATGTGACGTGGTCAACTATTACATACACATGTGACGTGGTCAACTGTTACACACACATGTGACGTCGTCAACTATTACATACACATGTGACGTGGTCATCTGTTACACACACATGTGACGTCGTCAACTATTACATACACATGTGACGTGGTCAACTATTACACACACATGTGACGTGGTCAACTATTACATACACATGTGACGTGGTCAACTGTTGCACACACATGTGACGTGGTCAACTATTACATACACATGTGACGTGGTCAACTGTTGCACACACATGTGACGTGGTCAACTATTACATACACATGTGACGTGGTCAACTGTTACACACACATGTGACGTGGTCAACTGTTACATACACATGTGACGTGGTCAACTGTTACATACACATGTGACGTGGTCAACTATTACATACACATGTGACGGGGTCAACTATAACATACACATGTGACGTGGTCAACTATTATTCTTACTTCCAAATAAAGATCAATGTAAACGAAAACTTGTCATCGCCTATGCCTAGCTTCGCGAAGTTAGGCGAAGAAGATACAACTAGCTTTTGGTTTCGTAATGTTGTATCGTTACATGGAAGTAAGAGTAATGTTTGACCACGTGAAATGTATATATATATATATATATATATATATATATATATATATATATATATATATATATATATATATATATATATATATATATATATATATATATATATATATATATATATATATATATATATATATATATATATATATGGTAAATATTGAGAAGTTTGGCGGCCCCGGGTGGTCGTTTTCATGGTTAGGTCAGAAAGTAAACATCGCAATAGCAGGAGTAGCACTGACGGGTGGTGGTGATATCGGCCCCCGAAGAATTCGGCCCAACTGGCATGTTGTTTCAGCTTGGTGATTTCGGTGACTGATGTGACACGCTAGATATTCTCAGTTCTATCTAGTAATTGATTAGCCTTCACCTTAAGGGTTTGTTATTCCTGTACTTGTCATCAAAGGGATGTTACGTGTAACAAGATACTATTCAAGTACACTGCTTTGTCTGTTTCGTACTGTGAGCAGGTATACATAAAAGACAATGCTTCACATTCAAAATGATCTGACGAAAACTACTGTATATATCAAATACCACATGCAGGTGGTTCCGTTGTATTCACAATACAATAATCGCTTATTGCCCCAGAGGCAGTACGGCCTCCTAGTGACAATAATCGGGTTACCGGTGAATCTAATGCAATGACCACTCAGAAAGTGAAATATTGTAACAATGACGCTCTTTCAAATAAGGAAGAATATAATGCCGTGATTTCATATTTAAGCACAATATAATTTGTTTTCTAATTGCTGTTTCTTATATGGAACTTTATAATTTTTTTTAATATATGTATGTTTGTAGATCTTGAGTCCGAATAAAGATGGCAATAATACCTATTCACTTAAAAAAACTTCAATTCTATCTCTTCTTGGCCTCCTTGTCTCTGGAATTGTTAAATCACATTCTATTAGGCGCATTTCGTAAATTAGGTCTTTCAGTTCTGGAAACCCATGTAGAGTTTATTCCTCGATACTCGAGGCATCTACAATATTATAAAGAAAGAAATAAATAATCAGTTTCAGAAAGAATTTTTCTTGCAGTTTGGCCTCCAAATGTCTATAGTGTCCATGGTATACAAATGGGGCCATCAAATTAAAGACCAACATACCGACGTATATATTGCACAATGTTTAATTATCGTTTCATGCTGCCACCTAATGAAGGAATCAAACGGCCAAACGACAGTAAACGCATTGTTTTGTGATGAACTAACACGTGTTTATATGCTGCCATCTAGCGGAAGATGGTAAGTTTGTAATATTATGGTCAGGATGCGACAGAATAGCATTTCCAATTAGTCGTCAACTTTTACCTTTTACCGCCACTTAATGACGTTGACATTGATTGTTTCAGCCGAGATCCTTTGCAAGCTGGTCAATTGTCTGCCAGTCTTCAGCATCACGTGCTCCATCTATAGCATGGTGGCCCTGGCAGAGGAACGGTACCGGTAGGGGGCGCACATATAATTTAATATATTAATTTATACAGAGTAAGTGCACAGGAATGTCTTGTATATTATGATAATGTTATAGTAATGAAAATAGTCCATCGCTAATTATGACATTGTCTGTTCAATGTAAATAAGCTAAGATAAATAAAAAACAGAACATGTCGGTGTTGTCGTTCAGTTGATCGCAGTGTCATTCGTAGATCAGGAAAAGGTATCAATTAATTTAACTAGATAAATTTACAAATAAAATTGACTTAACTAGTTAACTGTTAACATTCTAGTTAACTTACTTGGCAATTTTGGAAAACAAATCAAAGATTAAGTTAATTTAACTAGTTATTCTGGTAAGTTAATTGCCCACTTCCATGATTTTGCAAGACGCGAAAACATGTTGTTCATATTTTTGAAAGAGGTTTTTTGTAATCTTCCATAACGTCTTCAAGATATATAATAAGTATGAAGTAAAAAAGAACGCGAGCGTCAGCAAAGTCGTTGTTTCAGAGCAATCGTGTTGGGTCCGACACGTACTATCTACCGCAAGAGGGCGTTGCAGATTATTGGTGGAATATGGATATTGTCAGCTGTGGTGGCCACGCCGACATTCGTCGACTATTCCGTCCACCTCAAACCGATGACGTCACAATATGTCGGCAACACCACAGCGATGACGTCACAGATGGTATGCAGGCCCAAGTCTAACGTCTTTGACAAGGTGAACGGTGTCTTTATCCTATTCGCATCATACATGACACCTCAGGTGTTCATCTTCAGTCGCTACTACCGTCTTGTCACGTTCGTCAAACGGCAAGCACATCAGACGACAGGGGGTCTGACGTCATCATTCGTGTCGCACAATCGGAATAGGATTATAAAGATGTTGGTCATCATCGCAGTTCTCTTCTCCTTCGCCTGGCTGCCCTACTTCGTCTTCCTTGTCGGTGCTGTAAGTTCTTGTTTGACTGTTATTGTATTCTTTTTTTGCTAGATGTATTGTAGCGGATGATCTTTGTGTTATGACAAAAGTGAATAGTTTAAAAACAACCAGGCGGACAATGACAATTAGCGTTATCAATAGCTTGGTGCAAGTACACATCAACAGTGGCACTCCATATAACATTATCAACAGCTTGGTGCAAGTACACATCAAAAGTGGCACTCCATATAAAATTATCAAAAAGATTGGTGCAAATACACATCAACAGTGGTACTCAATATAACATTATCAATAGCTTGGTGCAAGTACACATCAACAGTGACACTCCATATAACATTATCAATATATTGGTGCAAGTACACATCAATAGTGGCACTCCTTATAACATTATCAATAGCTTGGTGCAAGTACACATAAACAGTGGCACCCCATTTAACATTATCAAAAAAATTGGTGCAAATACACATCAACAGTGGTACTCAATATAACATTATCAATAGCTTGGTGCAAGTACACATCAACAGTGGCACTCCATATAACATTATCAATAGCTTGGTGCAAGTACACATCAACAGTAGCACTCCATATAACATTATCAATATCTTGGTGCAAGTACACATCAACAGTGGCACTCCATATAACATTATCAATAGCTTGGTGCAAGTACACATCAACAGTGGCACTCCATATAACATTATCAATAGCTTGGTGCAAGTACACATCAACAGTGGCACTCCATTCGTAATTCAGTGTTGTTTCATTGGATCGGTTCACGCTGGTGTATGGGTGCGTGCGTAAGTGCATGATTGTGTGTCCGTGCGTGCATGCATGCATGCGTGCACACATGCACGCGTGCAAATGTTAAGACTGAACGTTACTATTATCAATCGAATACATATATGTTTTGTTCCTGTAGAAACTGACCGGCCAGTCCAGCAGTGCCGAAGGGGCCATGGGTTCGTCTTGATTCAACTGACTCTGGCCGTCTTCAACACGTCCTACAACATCGTTATCTACCTCATCTACAACGCTGAGTTTCGCAAATCGTTTCTCAACATATTCTGCTGCGTCCAGCCATCGACCGTACATCCGTCTCTCCCGCTGGGCCTCCCAGTAACACCGGCTCCACCAACTGTCCATCAAACACATACGACACTCGTTCCGCGTTGATTGCACAGTCTCAACAGCTGCCGCGACAACGTCGCACAACGAACGTACAAGTGACACGAACAATTTAAACAAAATGCAAAATGGAATGCCACAAATGCAGTAAGAGTGTCACTCGACTAACGTTAAGTTCCGCGTGGTTTCAACAACTGTCAATGCAGTGTTGCAAGAACAACGTATTGATAAGAGAGGTGTCAGTATATGCCGCTATAGCGTGAAACAACAAATGTTTGACTGTGGTTTCAGTAGCTGTCTCGACAGGGAAACATGTTCAACCTGTCTCTCTACCGCGGTGTGTCAGTGATTGTTGTGTCAGCGTGACGTCACCGACGTGTAGCTCCGCGATGTATCTTTGATTATCGCGTAAGCGCGACGTCACCAAAGTTTAGGTCGGCGATGTATCAGTGATCGTCGTGTCATCATGACGTCACTAACGTATAGTGCATGAACAATTGACATATCCATCTCGTGACGTTTTGCTTAGCATCCACAGCAGGTCCGTCAAACTATCAACAAACATGGTCGGAAATGTAAAACTGCCAAACATTCCGCTGTGTTTATCGTTGAACTTATGGCTTTTTGTGTGCGGAAGTGTGTCCGAAAGTCTATGAAAAACTGCTGGCAAATGAATGTCGCCACAGTTCTTAAGTTAACGCTAAACATATTATGTGGTGTGTTTTGTCACGTGTTTACGTTGAGCTGACCACGGCACGGGGCGACCACATAGCTATATAATTTTTAAACATTTCTGTCGATTGCGGAACTGTTTCAGAAAAGTCATACTTACATTTAATGTGCAGATTCTGCACATATTTATTTCATTTGGTACACTCCTGTTGTTTTAATAAAATCTATGAATCTCAATTCCATACAATTGTGGATAGTATTGAAAATGTGTCTATCGTATTTTTGTGCACAGTTGCAATGACTCAATATGTCATAAACAATTTGGCCAACCAACGTTTATTTTATTCCGCACCTGTCTGTCTTGAAGGTATTCTCAAGGTTCGGCAAGGTTTGATATGCTGGTGGCGCCATTGTTGGGGAATATGAGACGGTACCCGGAATGTTAACCGCCAGATGGCGATTACGTCGAATGTCGACAGTTGTTCCACTATATGCATGTGTGATGTTCTAGAAACTATGATAGTACGAAGTTTTACCATAATGTTAACAAGGGTCGTCAAGTAAGATTACGTATCGTGAAATACCTAAACTAATGAGTGGCCGATATCATTTGAATAAAATGAACAATACAAATTGGTGCGATTCTGTTAACAGCACTGAAACGTCAGATCACCAGACTCCGGCATTCCAATGTTAGCGGTGCGATTGCTGTTTAATATAAGTAATCGTTGTTTTTGGTACGATTGTATCGTTTGATGAAACAATAATCTTTTAAATAGTTGCGTCCTCTTCGTTGAGGTGCACATATCATTGTTCCCATTTTATCATTAAAAGTACAGCATCACGTGTCGTACTTGTGTCGACTTTATCATTTAAAGTACAGCATCACGTGTCGTACTTGTGTCGACTTTATCATTTAAAGTACAGCATCACGTGTCGTACTTGTGTCGACTTTATCATTTAAAGTACAGCATCACATGTCGTACTTGTGTCGACTTTATCATTTAAAGTACAGTATCACGTGTCGTACTTTTGTCGACTTTATCATTTAAAGTACAGCATCACATGTCGTACTTGTGTCGACTCTATCATTTAAAGTACAGCATCATGTGTCGTACTTCTGTCGACTTTATCATTTAAAGTACAGCATCATGTGTAGTACTTGTGTCGACTTTATCATTTAAAGTACAGCATCACGTGTCGTACTTCTGTCGACTTTATTATTTAAAGTACAACATCACGTGTCGTACTTCTGTCGACTTTATCATTTAAAGTACAACATCACGCGTCGTACTTGTGTCGACTTTATCATTTAAAGTACAACATCACGTGACGTACTTCTGTCGACTCTGGCTCTTGTCTTCACATTTATAAATATTATTAGTATTTTAGTATACCCTACGGCTAATTTCTGGTAGCCTCTATTGTCGAGTCAGCGTTATGCTATCATAAATGAAATCACGTTGTAAGATTTATATTAGATAGGTTCATTGAACATAATTATCAATACATGCGTTGGGCGAGTTATAATATCGAAATTATATAGTTAATATGCTTTATTAATTTGTGACATGTTTCGTCGGTAAGCATTAAATGTATTGCAAGGTGTGATGTTGTCTTAACCAATGTGTTCTCACTCACTGGCATTTGGCCGGAATTGCGGGACACATAGGCAGGAAGATATACGCGTTGAACTTGTATAATTAATAGTATTTATCTGCTTAATTAATTTGTGAAATGCTTATTTTTTATGCATTGTAAAACTTCGCTGTACGCTATTTATTGTCGTCTGACTGGAATAATCGTTGACATCGATTTTATTGTAAACGTAACAACGCATTCGGCATTACCACAGTTTTCACTTTGTTCTCAACTACTAACTCTCACATTTGGCTGCGATTGAGCGAAGTGTAGGCACGGGGATTAATACGCGCGCCTCATTCGACACAGCACAAAGTAGTTCCCCGATCACTCACTCCCTAAACCCTCCTCAGTCCCACGGGAGCATTAGGCGCCAACAATTCTCTCCCAGTCAACACGGTCTTGGGCGAGCAATTTGAGTTAATTCCAGGCCGTCCCATCCAGCTTAAATTCTTCTTCCACATGTCTTCTCCGTGTTCCTAGTGGTCTGCCTCTTCTCCTGTTCCAGATTTTCTCCATTACAAAGCTGCATATGAAACATTCTTATAACGATTCACATTTTTGGGTCTCATTGTACGCATATTCTCATAATTGTTAATGGTAAGCATAATACTGTGTTACTTATTAGCCGAGTTACACGGCGTTGCACGCGGAGAAAAGGCAGTTACTGAAAGAGATTATGACTCCTTGAGACATTTCTAAATATTCAGGTAGTTTACACAGGATATGCATTACATTTATTAAATCGATTATATACGTGTCGATGTTGTTTCAATTATACGTATAACTGCAATGTATACAATATCTTCACAAGATCGGACGCTCAACGACAACGCTCAACTATTAGAAACACCAAAGCCTAGCACACGTCTCCAATTTTTTTATTAATTTGCTCTACACATGCAATATAGCTAAATCGTATATGTAAATCGTATATAAATAGAACTTCACTGACACAGTTGTTAACTACCACCAAACAGCCATTAAATGTTACGGACTCACGGCAAGTTACCGGTTATATCCGCCTTTTACCTAATAACTTGCACCGCGCTACAAATGTGAACTCAACAAGGAGCTCTTAAGACAAGCAGAAAGCGCAACAGGCTCCACAAGAGCTAAATACCATCTCTCAGGGTGACACGTTACACCCGGTGTGAAAGGCAGTAATATATGAGTGAAGCCTTGCGACATATGCATGCATTCTGGGAATAACTCAGTGCCCCTGATAATATGTTGAATGTTTTGTTTCTGATCATATATTGAAAGTTGTTTATTTGACTTTGTGTTCTGATGTGCGAGACCATATTTTGTAGTTGGATTGTTTTTGGAATAAAAGGTGTCTTTATATGTCTTCAAATGGTATTGAAATTCATCAGATGGGGAACTTCTTGGCATACGACACCTAGACTCTTGCTAGGAAATTGTTGACTTTCTATATGGTCTCCACGCTTGTATGCACTGAATACAATAACTTGACACTATCAAAAGTTCAATGACGCATCAAACGCTCAATGACGCGTTGCCCCATCTGCCTGAAACATGGCAGTTGCTAATGTAGTGTAGGTACGACCCGAAAGAGGCGCTAAAGTTACGAGGGTATAATTGTATTTATTGTATAATTGTACTTTATTGATTAAAGTGGTTCCACGATCCTCATGTCCGTCAAATCAGTCCGCTGTTTACACCTTGCAAAGTGTCGTCCGGATTGGCCCACAAATGCGGCAGTGCATGGGTAGCAACATAGATTTAACAAGAGTTAACAATATTTGCCATCCAAGCCAAATGCCCATATGGCAAGTGAACAAGGAAGCCATTGGCTTATCGAGAGTCGTTGACCGCTGACACAGTTGGCGTAGTTGTTGGCTTGTGTATGTGATCGCCATGGCGACTGTCACAGTACATTAACGATAGCGCGGACAATAATACACTAGCGGTGTCTCTTTAAATGACTAAAATTCAACTAAACACAAAGGTCCAGGCTGTAACTTTTCCTTCACTCTAGTCCACATACCTTCACAGTCACAGGATATGTAATATGAAAGTATAATATAGCTTGAAAAATGTAAAATAATGTCAATAATAGGGCTGCACAATTACAGCTCAAGTGCACACATACCACGTTATATGTCCAAGTCATTAATATATATATATATATATATATATATATATATATATATATATATATATATATATATATATATATATATATATATATATATATATATATATATATATATATGTATATATATATATATATATATATATATATATATATATACATACATATATATATATATATATATATATATATATATATATATATATATATATATATATATATATATATATATATATACATACATACATACATATATATATATATATATATATATATATATATATATATATATATATATATATATATATATATATATATATATATATATATATATATATATATATATATATATATATATATATATATATATATATATATATATATATATATATATATATATATATATATATATATATATATATATATATATATATATATATATATATATGTATATATATGTATATATATATATATATGTATATATATATATATATATATATATATATATATATATATATATATTAATGACTTGGACATATCACGTGGTCTGTGTGCACTTGAGCTGTCACTAGGTAATTGACAGGCGCAGATACCACCCAATCCTCACTTACAATTACGAACACTATCTTGTCAGAAGTGGAATAAGTGGATATCTTGGACATGGCTGTCCGGGTAGAATTGCCCTGAACGCACTTAGTAGACAAGATGGCAATGGAAGCAGGACAGCAGCTTGGCTTCCTAAAGCAGTTCCACCATATATTCAACCATTAGCACAAAGAAAACAATTGGTGCGCTCTCCACCATGTTCCATCGGATGTAAGATAGAAGCCAGAAGTCCAGGGTGAGGCTGGCACCGATACCTGTCGTCGATTTTGTTCCTTCTTCTTCGTCACTGATCCCGTTTCACCGCCGTCTCCCCTCCACGTATCCCTCGTTCTCGTTCTCCACACACCTCCCGCTCTTGTAAATATCTCTTCACGCAGTCCTCCCATCTCGGTGTCGGTCTTCCTATTATCCTTCTACCCTCCACTCTAAGTGCATCCGCTCTCTTCGTCAACCGTTCTCCTTCCATTCTGTCCACTTTAGCCGGCTCCTCACCAGCTTCCTCGCAATTCTTCTCACAAAGTTATTCTCGTAAACTGTTTTCCCGTCGTCGCCATATGTATACGTAGACTTGTTGTACGCATGAGCTAAACACCTTCCCTTCCCTACTTCTCCTCTCTCTCTCTCTCTCTCTCTCTCTCTCTCTCTCTCTCTCTCTCTCTCTCTCTCTCTCTCTCTCTCTCTCTCTCTCTCTCTCTCTCTCTCTCTCTATATATATATATATATATATATATATATATATATATATATATATATATATATATATATATATATATATATATATATATATATATATATATATATATATATATATATATATATATATATATATATATATATATATATATATATATATATATATATATATATATATATATATATATATATATATATATATATATATATATATATATACATATATATATATATATATATATATATATATATATATATATATATATATATATATATATATATATATATATATACTATATATATATATATATATATATATATATATATATATATCTAAATATATTATATAAATATATATATATTGTAATAATTAAATATTAAACATAAGTGCATACACAAATGTTCATATCATCATATCATAAAAATATATCTTAAAAATATATGCGTTTAACAGTGTTCTAAGCTGCGGAATGAATAAATTGTAGCTGCTGGATTAGCATTCCACGGCCGAGAACAAAATAGCTAATGACAGGGATCCTTGTAACACGGCCGTCTTGGTTCACGTAGATCAATTACAGTAATGCGACTGGTTCAATCGGATAAATGCTCGGATAATAAGATGTATCGTAATGTAATTTCACTGAGAGTCTTCCCTCTGTAGCATTGCACCTGGCTGTGTGAAAGAATATAACTCCTGAATGTAATGAGCTATCATTTATTGAACGACATACGGTGCGATCTACTGTTAAGAGAGCGATAGACACACACACGCACACGCACGCGCACACGCACACACACATACGCACACACACGTGACTGAATAGATAATTGTTTGTTGTATCCAAACGGAGTACTTGACGTCGTGAAATGTAATAGCACAGTGCGTCAAGCGACAGACCATTAGGAGCGAACACACGTTTCACGTCTCTGGAAGACCACAGCGTCCAGCACAATGAGTTTGTCAGACAGCGAGGCAGCGTTCATAATCTTCATCTCCACGTTTATCATTCTTAGTTTCCTCAGCAACGTTGGCGTCGTGGTCGTCATGATGAAGATCAAGACGATGCGAACGGTGACGAATATGTTTCTCACGAACCTTGCCGTCAGCGACATGATACTCGTCTCTGTTATTCTGCCGCTACAGGTGTTCGACATATCACACACGGACGAATATGACGAATGTAAGTTGCATGTTGCGTGTCCAGTATTATTGGGTAGAGTCAAAACCTCGTGAAAATAAAACCCCAAAAGCCATATCCTAAACAGTTATGGAGTTAAACGGTTTCACACCGAAATCGATATAGATTATTAAACCAGCCCAAAGGTAATAATGTAACAGCAACTACATATACAAATACCTAAATGCAAGTTCATCGTGTCCGTAAATTGAACAATCAGCGAAATTGAATAGATGTCGTCGGCGATGTAGTGCAGACAACTTTGTTGAGAATATTGACTCTTATTTCAAGAAGTTGGCGATATATTGAACAAGGTTTAGTGACATTTTGGTTCTTATATGCTTGAGACGCCATAATGTTTGACGTCCTTTTTTCTTTATATCTGTCATCAAACCGTTCTAGAAGTTAAGAAAAGCGAACAGCTTTTATGTTGTCGATCAAGTCCGGCCACATTTTCATTTTGCTCGTTGTTTAAACTTTGATCTGTATTTAAACCAGCATTATTCTGGTATATAACCTCTTTATGGAAATACTCTAGCACAGCCACTCTGTGGCGAAGTAAGGACACTAGGCAGACAGCGGCCCCGTGCGAATGTACCAGAGATCTAGGATAATGAAACCTCTGATTAAAAAACCCGGTATCGATATTCATTGCAGAAAACTCTTATAGGATAATGAAACATCCGAGAAGCAAAGACGTGTTTTGCTCAGGCGTAATCCCAGTCTACCTATTTGGTCCAGATATTATGGCAATGACTAAAAAACTACATGAGAAAGTCGAAGTTTGGGCAGATAACAGGATGAGAAGAATTACAAAAAGAGTAGACAAAGGATGAATGGAGGAGCTGAGGGAGGAGGTTGGTGGGGAAGAGAATTTCAGGAGGAAGCTGATGAGGAGTCTGATAAAAGTGGGCTGGACACGTAGAAAGGTGGAAAGAATGGAAGGGGACGGTTGACGAAGAATGGAAGGGGACGGTTGACGAAGAATGGAAGGGGACGGTTGACGAAGATTGGAAGGGGACGGTTGACGAAGAATGCGGGTACGCTCATAATGGAAGTTAGAACGAGATGAGGAAGATTGAGACTGAGATGGGAAGTCTTCGTGAAGGGAGATTTGACAGGAGTGGGAGGGGAAGCGAAGGATGGGGGAGGGGTGGAGACGACAGTGAAACGGACGGAATAAGAAGGAAACATAAATCGGAGACCAGTGGTGGTGCTAGACTCTGCCGGACTTCAGGGATAAAGGAGAGCAACAACTATTAGTGAGATTAGTTACTGTGCCGTCACATAACACCTACGTCCAATTATCCGGTCATCTCTCGGATGTAATATGTGCGGGTACATTAAATGTATGTGTCATTAATGGGAATTTGATAATGATCTAGGCTAATAATATCGATTTTATAACTAAGTCTATTCATCAAGGCCGTCGAAACCTGATTAGAAGTTGAAATATAATATCGTATCGCCGGATATCACATAGTCTTGCGAATTGCATACATTTCCGTTAGTGAGAGGGCGTACCGGAAACACGCTGGGTGGCTTAAACTCCATCCTCAACCGATTTAGCCTATCTTGAATACAGTTCCTTTGTGTCAAAATATATAGTGTGAGAATAGTTAAGTAATATCTACAGTAGACTTAATACAATTCACACTTTTGTTCAAATCATCGAGATAATAGGTTTTTGTCGTTAGATCTGGTAAGGCTAAAAATAGTGAATATTTAAAACCGTCTACAATGCAGAGTCAATACCGATCTTTGGCGTGACTTCCATACTCTCGCTGACCACATGACACAGTTTCCATTTTCACTTCAATTGATGCCTGACAAAGCATCAAATAGTAGTTTGTCTGATGATTTCACATAAACTACATGCACAATTGCATAAACGAGTCATCATTGGATACAACGGAGGTTTGATTCTTTGCAAAACAGATTCAAAATGAAACAGGAGAAAATCGATTTGAGGATTGACCTTTTAATATTTTTAAAATTTATAATCACTATTTTGCCTCTAAGAAATTGGCTGGCCCAATGTGCTGGCATACGTTTTTATACAAAATACAATTTGTCCGGGGAAATATTACTACTTGCCAAAGCACCATCTCATTCACAACACATTAAAACACACTTAAATACTGCTAAATGACTTACGTGCGAGCTAGGTTATATATTCATGATTATAACGACCAAAGAAAGAACAATTCTGGATAAGTCGTGTGCACGCAAACCCTTAACAGACTGGCATTATATTATGTTAATATATTCGTGATTGGGAAGTAATCTTATAAGTTTTAAAAGGTAGAGGTACGCACTTCACTCCCTGGTAGATCATTCCGACGCCATCACGACTTTCCTAACAGTTTTTAATCATATGTCACGGTCTCACCGCATAGGTCTAACATTTCACGCATATTTTCAAATTCTTTAGCAATGAAAAGTAAGATAAGATAAAATAAGATATGTTTCATTACCAAGTAGCAAGTACAAGGAATTTGTAGTGTTGTGGCGTTAGCACAAACATACACTCATGCACCCAATCACACACGGAACTAAACATTACATATCACAATCGTAATACTAAAAACAGTTGAAAACAAACGAGAGTAATATAATAGGTTGCAAGATTAAAAAATAAAAAAATTAAATTTAAAAGATAAAAGATAAAAAAATAATAATAATAATAAATAAATAATTAAAAACGCGACATTGCAACTACCTACCAGAGGCAAGACATTTATGATGGCTCTCCGTTTAAAAATCTCAGCGCTTGAGGATAGAAACTATTGTTGAATCGCGTCGTTTTAGTTTTTATGCTACGGTAGCGCTTACCGGAGGGAAGGAGTTCAAAGAGATGGTTGGCTGGATGATATTCGTCTTGTACAATGCGCTTGGATTTGCGCAAACTGCGAGATAGATAAAGAGATCTGATGGACGGCATATTTAACCCGATTAGTTTAGAGGCGTTCTTGACGACTGATTCAATTTGATTAATTTCATCTTGGCTGGCGCGACCAAACCAGACAGTAATAGAAAATGACAAGACACCTTGGATATGTTTAGTACCAGGTTGTTGTTCTTACACCAGCCGACCAGTCTTTGAACTTCCTCTCTATACACAGACTCGTTAGCATTGTTGACACAGCCAATTACAGTGGTGTCATCCGAGAACTTAACCACGGGAACATATTGGTTACCAGATTCACAGTCGTTTGTAAAGAGAGTGAAAAGGAAAGGAGAAAGCACGCAGCCTTGTGGGGCACCAGTATTAAGAATAACAGGTTTGGAGAGAGTGTTGTTGACCTTGACAGATTGAGGCCTATGAAGAAGAAAGTTGAGAGTCCAGTGACAGATGGCAGGATGCACATTCAGAGATACAAGTTTATCAAATAACTTCACAGGAATTATGGTGTTAAAGGCGGAGCTACAGTCCACAAAAAGAATCCTCGCATAAGTACTCGGTTGTTCCAGGTGATTCATAACATAATGTAAACCTAAGGCAACTGCATCTTCCACAGATCTGTTAGTTTGATAAGCAAACTGGTGAGGATCCAATAGACCGGCCGTGGAAGATTTCAGATAACGGAGCATAATATGTTCGAAAACTTTCATCGCAACTGAGGTAAGTGCCACTGGACGGTAATCGTTCATGGTAGATACTTTAGCCTTCTTGGGAGTAGGTATAATCACATAAGTTTTACAACACATTGGAACTATGCACTGTTGTAAAGATGAATTGTAGATGTCAGCGAATACTGGAGCAAGCTGATCGGCACAATTCTTGAATGTATATGATGAGATGTTATCAGGACCCGAAGCCTTGCACGTACTCAGTCGCTTGAACAATGTCCGCACGCCAGCAACGTTAACGGTGAAAGGCGGCGACAGCGTAGTGTCTGTGGGTAGGGGGCGCTGTTCCGGCGATGTGTTTAACTTGTCAAATCTGCTGTAGAAGGCGTTTAGTTGGTCGGGGAAGGACGGATAGGCGTTGTAAATGGCTGAAGCGCCTGGCTTATACTGTGTAATTTGACGTAACCCTTGCCATACAGATCTGGTGTTGTTGGAAGCAAATTGGTTTTCAAGTTTGCGTTTGTATTTGTATTTGGCCGAACTAATCGCCTTGCGCACTGCGTACTTGATTCTCCGAAATTCTTCCCTGTTTCCGCTAATGAACGCTGAGTTTTTCATGGCTAGCTTCTGTTTAATGTCCCTGGTAAACCATGGTTTGTCGTTGCCATATACTGTAACTAACTTACTCTCGTAGCAGGTTTCTTCACACCAGCTGATGTAGGCAGTAACTGTGTCGGTGTACGCGTCGAGGTCGTGGCAGGAATCTTTAAACATTTGCCAGTCAGTGCTGTCAAGGCAAGCTTTCAAAGCAATCATTGAGTCATCAGTCCGCTTTCTCACTGGTTATCGGTTTTATTGTTTTTAACTTCTGACGGTATGTAGGAATCAATACGACTGTAGCGTGATCTGACTCACCCAACGGAGCCCTGGTGGTGGCCCGGTAAGCGTCCTTGAAGATGGTGTAGCAGTGGTCCAGAGTTTTATTGTTACGAGTGGAGCAATTAACATGCTGTTTGTATCGGGGTAGAACTTTCTTCAGATTAGTGTGATTGAAGTCACTCAGGATGATGATGACACTATCAGGGTAGGTTGTTTCTGCTGCCAACACGCGGGTTGTCAACTGGTTAATTGCACTGGTTGCATTCGCGTCGGGTGGAATGTAAGCAACCATTAAAAGAACACTGGAGAATTGTCTCAGTAAAGCACAAAATGGAAGAGTCCCTGAATTCACGTTTGAAAGACAATAGGTGGAACAGTTCGTCCGTTTTGTTCTTGAGCGAGCGCACGTTAGCGAGAACAATAACAGGAAGTGGTGGTCTAGAGCGAAATCTGCACAGTGCCCCGCCTCGTCTGCCCCGTTTGCGAGCGCAATGAAGCGTGGCGTGGTGGATTTCAGAAGTAGGTCGAGTAGAATTGATGACGGGTAAAACGTTCTCAGAGGCAAAGTTAGGTCGATAGTCCTTATGCATTGAATCCAGAATATTCAGCAAATGTTCACGCTCATACCTGTGCATTGTAGCTGTACTAGCCGCCAAAACAGCAAGTGAAATCACACATACAAACACGCATCGCCACAACGTGTCGCCATACACCGGCGCCATCTTTTTAGTATTAAACATATATTCCTTATTTTCCGAAAATGAGACAACATAATCTATTTGTTTGTTCCGCAAGCAAAGGCCTCAGTTATTTGTACCGGTAATAGCCGCCATGTACCGAATACTATGTGAAACACGGTAGGAGATTGGTCAACAACTGAGCTACTGAAGTACCTATGATGGGGCTTCGCGGATAACGGCCACTATACTGGAAAATGTTTGACGCCTATGTACCCTTCACGGGTTCACAGCTATGAACATGTTGTTTTGTGATGCTTCTACTGGATTATCTTGTTTCATAGGATACCTATAGATACCTGGAGTTTGTATTTTTATCTGGTTGTTATGTGAATTTTATCATAACTCCTACGACACTCGGTCTAATAATGGCTTTTGTGCGTCCCTGTTCATTATATCATACCTATCCATTCTGGTTAGTTGTTTATCTTACTATTACTATTATTACTGTTATTATTATTATTATTGTGTTTTTTACCTATTACATTTTAAGAGGTGTTGTTGTTGCGGTTGTTGGGTGCGATGTAATGAAGATGATGGTGGTAGTGACGATGGTTAGTTGTTGTTGTTGTTGTTGTTGTTGTTGTTATCATTGTCGTTGTTGTCGCTGTATCAATTATGTCCACCTATTGTCGTTATGCGCTGTTGTTTGCTTGCTGCCACGTAATAACGCTGACACTGGTGGTTTCAGCCGAGATCCATTGTAAGCTGGACAATTGTCTGCCCGTCTTAAGCATCACTTGCTCCATCTACAGCATGGTGGCCCTGGCTGAGGAACGCTACCGGTAGGTGGCGCACATATCATCTAAGATATACATTTTTCGGAGGAAGTGTAAAGATATGATGATTTCATCACATCATTGTAATACAAATATTTCAGAGCGAGACAGCAACACATACCTAAACATTAATTTGTTGGTAAAGTTTTCAATATAATTTGAGGAAAAACATCCCCCTTATGTACATGGGCTTGAAATTAATCAGATGAATTGATATATGATTTTTGCCTTGTCCTAAGGTAAACTATATATATATATATATTTATTTATTTATATGATTTCAAATGTCGATCATGTCGATCACAGGGTTATTCATAAATCTGGAAAAGTTAACTGTAAACTTAACTAGTTAACTCAACGTAACTAGTTAGCGTTCGAAATATAAATTAAATTAAATTATGTTATCTGAAAATATACAATATTAACTTCATTTCACTAGTTATTCTAGTCCTAGTAGCCTAATAGCAGCGTGTAAAATGTGAACGTAAACAAATATTGGGAGTAGCTTTCGGGAGAAACAAAAGAACGCGAGCGTCAATACAGTCCTTGTTTCAGGGCAATCGTTTTGGGTCCTACGCATACCATGAACCGCAAGAGGGCGTTGGAGATCATTGGCGGAATATGGACATTGTCAGCTCTGGTGGCCACGCCGACATTTGTCGATTATTCCGTCCACCTCGAGCCAATTACGTCAACAGATGTCACCAACACCACTGCAATGACGTTACAGATGTTATGTAAGCCCAAGTCTGACGTTTTTAACATGATGAACGGTGGGTTTATCCTATGCGCATCGTACATGATACCCCAGGCACTCATCTTCAGTCGCTACTACCGTCTTGTCACGTTCATCAAACGGCAAGCACATCAGACGCCAGGCGGTCTGACGTCATCATTCGTGTCGCAAAATCGGAAGAGGATTATAAAGATGTTGGTCATCATCGCAGTTCTCTTCTCCTTCGCCTGGCTGCCCTACTTCGTCCTCCTTGTCGGTGCTGTAAGTTCCTGTTTGTCTGTTATTGTTTTTGTGCTAGATGTATTGTAGCGGATGATATTTGTGTTATGACAAAAGTGAATAGTTTAAATACAACCAGGCGGACAATGACAATTAGCGTTATCAATAGCTTGGTGCAAGTACACATCAACAGTGGCACTCCATATAACATTATCAATAGCTTGGTGCAAGTACACATCAACAGTGGCACTCCATATAACGTTATCAATAGCTTGGTGCAAGTACACATCAACAGTGGCACTCCATATAACGTTTTCAATAGCTTGGTGCAAGTACACATCAACAGTGGCACTTCATATAACATTATCTATAGTTTGGTGCAAGTACACATCAACAGTGGCACTCCATTCAACACTCAGTGTTGTTTCATTGGAACGGCTCACGCTGTGTGTGTGTGTGTGTGTGTGTGTGTGCGTGCGCTTGCGTGTGTGTGTTTGTGCGCGTGCGTGTGTGCGTGCGTGTGTATGCGTGTGTGTGTGTGCGTGTGTGTGCGTGTGTGTGTGTGTGTGTGCGTGCTTACATGCATACATGCACGCGTGCAAGTGTTAATGAACGTTGCTCATATCAATCGAAGACATATTTGTTTTGTTCCTGTAGAAACTGACCGGCCAGTCCAGCAGTGCAGAAGCGGCCAGTGGGTTCGTCTTGATTCAACTGACTCTGGCCGTCTTCAGCACATCCTACAACATCGTTATCTACCTCATCTATAACGCTGAGTTCCGCAAATCGTTTCTAAACATCTTCTGCTGCGTCCGGCCATCGACCGTGCATCCGTCTCTCCCGCTGAGCGTCGCAACTGTCAATTAAAAACATACGACACTCGTCGTTCCCCGTTGATTGCACAGTCTCAACAGCGGTCGTAATAGTGTCACACAACGAACGTACAATAAATAACACTTTTGATTTAACTAATATGGAGTACCAGCATATGCCATGATAGCGCGGAACGACTAAGGTCTGACTGCGGTCTCGACAGGGAAACACGTTCAACCTGTCTCTACCGCTTTGCATCAGTGATTGTTGTGTAAGCTTGACGTCATCAAAATGTAGTTCCACTGTGTCTCAATGATTGTCGTGTAAGTGTGACGTCAGCGTGACGATACTAACGTACGGTGTATCAGCAATTGACATAACAGTTCCGTGACATTTTACCTAGCAACCATATCAGGCCCGTCAAGCTATAAAAAATGGCCGTAAATGTAAAACTACCAGTCACTCCGCAGTGTTTCTCGTTGAACATATGGTTTAAAATATGCGGACGTTTGCCTGAAGGTTAACAAGAAACTGCTGGCAAATGTATGCTGCCCTAGTGCATAAGTTAACATGCCTTGGTGTAAACAAATGTGGTGTGAATAGTGATTGTGGGAATGTGAGTCGGTCCCTGGAAGGTTCTACTGTTAATCGCCAGATGGCGAACATTCGAATGTCGATCGCTGTTCCAATATATGTATGTGTGATGTTATAGAAGTTATGATAATGCGAATTTTAACCGTAGTGTACAAAACTGTCGTCAATTAAGATTAATTATCGTGATGTATGTAAATGAATGAGTGGCCGTCGTCATTTCAATAAAATGAGCAATGCAAATTATTGAAACATTGGCGTATAAATCTATGCTAACGCCCAATAGTGTTCGTAGGTATTCAAACGTTAGAACAGCCGAGCGTTGCGTTCCGACGCTAGCTGTGTCTTTTCTTTTTAATATCATTAACCATTATTATTGGTGTGATGTATTGTTTGGCAAAACAATAGTTCTTTATATATCTGCGTATTTGTCGTGGATTCTTTCATTTAATCTACAGCATTACGTGTCGTACTTGTCGTGGATTCTCTCATTTAATCTACAACATTACGTGTCGTACGTCCATTGCTCTGGCTCGCGCTTTCACAGTAATATTAGTATCATATCACTAACATCAATTAAATTAGTTTATACGAGTTGTTTTAAATAGGATCCTAGAACATACTAAGAAATATGTTGGGCGTGTTATAATGTTTAAATTGTATAATAATGGTATTCATGTATTTAATTGTTTTGTGAGACGTTTCATCGTTAAGCATTGTATGTGTTACAATGTGTGCTGTTGTCTGACTGGAATAAATCTTTGGAATCGATGGATCTACTTGTACACATAACAAAACACTCGACATCGACATTGTTATAGATATATATAAACCAATGTGTTCTCACAAATCCTGGCATTTGGCCGGAATTGCGGGGAAGTAGACTTGAGGATTAACAGGCGTGCCTGATAGTGCCAGGAAAACATTGGACAAAATAGCAAAAAGTAGTTCCCTATCTCCCACCCACCCCCTCCCTCCCCTCCCGGGGGTGACGAAAAGTTCACATAGACATCCACCAGGGACAATAAACAGTTCACACATACATCCAGAGGGGCGATAAAGAGTTCACACAGACATCCACCGGGGGATGAAGAGTTAACGCAGACATCCACCGAGGGCGATGAAGAGTTCACACATACATCCAACCGGGGCTATGAAGAGATCACACAAACTTCCACCGGGGCGATAAACAGGTCACAGAGACATCCACCAAGGGCGATGCCGATGAACAGTTCACACAGACATGCACCAAGGACAGAAGAATAATTCACACATACATACACCGGGGGCGATGAAGAGTTAACGCAGACATCCACCTGGGGCTATGAAGTGTTCACACACACACATACACACATACACACACACACACACACACACACACACACACACACACACACACACACACACACACACACACACACACACACACACACACACACACACACACACACATATATATATAAATATATATACATATATATATATATATATATATATATATATATATATATATATATACCGAGGGCCGATGAAGAGGTAAAAACCCACAATCACCAGGGACCGATGAACAGTTCACATATACATCAAACGATGGCCGATTAAGTGGACACATAGAAAGCCACCGGAGTTGATGAAGAGGAGATGAAACATTTATTAAGAGCCGCCAAAAGAATCAACAAATACTGTGTAATATATCACGGCCTTCAAAGGAATGACACCCGATGACACCAACGGATAGAATACATATTCAATGATGACGCACTCAGTGGTGGCGTTTGACTGACAACCAAAAGTGTATTGAATCCCGACTTCCCTTCTAAGAATAATTATTTTCTTGAAAGACAAACTTATCTTCAATGAGCACGTCCACAGTTAAATTACACCGTTAGATTTGTTCATAAAGTTGTAATATGTCTGCTGATAGCCCAGAAGGAGGACAAGGATATTCAGCTACCAAGCATAATTCAATAACTTTGAGCACCTCGAACTGTTATAAACCGCTAGCAGGTCGAACGACGTAAATATCTGACCACTGAGGCGACAGCCACCATCAGGAAGAACCTAAGTAAAGTTAAGTAGTATAAAGTGACGATGGTATCTCCGTACGTGTCTGTCTATGCTACAGTCTACCGCCAGTAAGAACCTAAGTAAAGATAAGTAGTATAAAGTGACGATGGTATCTCCGTACGTGTCTGTCTATGCTACAGTCTACCGTCAGGAAGAACCTAAGTAAAGTTAAGTAGTATAAAGTGACGATGGTATCTCCGTACGTGTCTGTCTATGCTACAGTCTACCGCCAGTAAGAACCTAAGTAAAGTTAAGTAGTATAAAGTGACGATGGTATCTCCGTACGTGTCTGTCTATGCTACAGTCTACCGTCAGTAAGAACCTAAGTAAAGATAAGTAGTATAAAGTAACGATGGTATCTCCGTACGTGTCTGTCTATGATAATTACAGTCGCTGTGCTGCGTCAACACTTCTGGCTACGATGCGCTATGCTAGAATACAGAGCAATCGATCCGTGCTGTTTTGCGTCACACAAGCAGACAGCTACTCATAAAAAGCCGACAGTAAAACACAACGCCGACCAGCAGCCTACTTCGTCCACGATTACCGACCAAGCTGAATGATCGTCGAGCGCTCGGAGGCTGTGAGACGACCACATGACAACCTCTCTACAAAATACTTGACGATTAAATCCGGCGGCTATTCGCCGACTATACGTGTCCAAACCCGTGTGCGCTTTAACTAGACTGGCCCCACCTTGCTCACACTGCTCGGCTCGAGACGTTGCACAAAGACCGTAGGTCACAGCAGGTTACAGCAGTAGGAATACCACGTGTATGGCAGGCCGATAGGGCCATTAACGCGGTTTTTTGTTAAGCGTTGAATTGATAGAAGCGCGTTGATATAATTATCAAGCAATGAAAACGCGAAGAAAGTTTCGCGTTGAAATAGATTGTAACGCGTTGATAAATCAACCAACGATAACTCTGATATAGTAACGCGTTGGTATATCATCCAATGAAAACGCGAAGGTAGTTACGCGTTGAATTACACAGTAACGCGTTGATATGTCAACCAAGGACAACTCGTTTAGTCTTAGTTACGCATTATGAAAAATAAAAGGCGGTAATTTACAGTAATGCGTGCGAAAGTAGATATATGCTGGCCACATCATGTTCAACGTAAGATAAGAAATGCCTATTCGCCGCATCCAAGGAGCACAAGAGCGCCTACATAGACATTCTAATTCCGCTTTCTTCTTGACAATATTTAAACGTATAGTCGATGACTGCCTCCGCCTTGGAACAATTGTTTATTTCTTGCATACCAAAGTGTCAACGAGTGCAAGGTCTAAACACAATATATCAGTTTCAAGTAAAGTTATACCCAATTCATTGCATCCCATTCCGTGAATTACTTTTAACAATATAAAACAAGAAGATAATACGAATATCAAACATAGTAACTGGGGTTGGGGGGGGGCATTCTTGAATTGTAAGGCCTGACGTATTTTAAGATAAAGATTATTCACATAAAACAACACCCATGTTACATTTAATAAAGATAACAACAAACGACTGCCAATTGTGTACGTGTTTACAACGTTGTATACTATTATCATGTGACATTTAATAAAGATAACAACAAACGACTGCCAATTGTGTACGTGTTTACAACGTTGTATACTATTATCATGTTACATTTAATAAAGATATCAACAAACGACTGCCAATTGTGTACGTGTTTACAACGTTGTATACTATTATCATGTTACGTTTAATAAAGATAACAACAAACGACTGCCAATTGTGTACGTGTTTACAACGTTGTATACTACTATCATGTTACGTTTAATGGATATAACAACAAACGACTGCCAATTGTGTACATGTTTACAACGTTGTACATTATTATCATGTTACATTTAATAAAGATAACAACAAACGACTGCCAATTGTTACGTGTTTACAACGTTGTATACTATTATCATGCCCGAAGCTACGGGGGTTAATATGCATGTCTTAATGTCGGCTTACATTGAGCAGTATGTAGCCAGCATATAGCTAGTTTCGTACGTATTACTGTAACTTACCACCTTTTATGTGTAACTAGGACGATATTTCATTGGTTCACCATCTGATGCGTAGCTAAGCGATTTGTCATTGGTTGACATAATTATTGAGGCGTTACTATATAATTCAACGAGTAACTTTCTCCACGTTTTCATTGGTTGATATATCAACGCGTTACTGTCTAATTCTACGCGTAACTGTAACCGCGGTTATGGCCCTGTCGGCCTGCTATACGTTTATGGCCCTGTCGGCCTGCCATACGTTTATGGCCCTGTCGGCCTGCCATACGTTCATGGCCCTGTCGGCCTGCCATACGTTTATGGCCCTGTCGGCCTGCCATACGTTTATGGCCCTGTCGGCCTGCCATACGTTCATGGCCCTGTCGGCCTGCCATACGTTTATGGCCCTGTCGGCCTGCCATATGTTTATAGCCCTGTCGGCCTGCCATACGTTCATGGCCCTATTGGCCTGCCATACGTTCATGGCCCTGTCGGCCTGCCATACGTTTATGGCCCTGTCGGCCTGCCATACGTTTATGGCCCTGTCGGCCTGCTATACGTTTATGGCCCTGTTGGCCTGCCATACGTTCATGGCCCTGTTGGCCTAACATACGTTTATGGCCCTGTCGGCCTGCCAATCGTTTATGGCTCTGTCGGACAACACGGCTCACATATTCCCTGGCACCAGAACCTTGTCAACTGATGTCAACATGGAATGATTACGTAACGGAACAGCCATTATACCTCTCTACCACCAGCGAACATTGGGATTAACAAATAGGTATATATGTGTGTCTTGCAGCAGTTCGTTCTCTACAGTGAGGTCAATGCGACGGCCTGAGTGCGGCCTTTGTCAGCACCTCGCCTGCCATATATGGGCATAAGGAGGAAAGGTGCGAACTATGTGGAATGATTAAACGATACCGTACGAAGCTCCGACTTGGTTGAACAACATCATAATAGTCATAGTTGATAGTATATAGCGCCCACTCTGGTCATCATGGGCTGAGGAAACAGGGAAAGCTTACCCTTGACGTCACGTCACTAATTAATTGACGTCACATCACTAATTAATTGACGTCACGTCACTAATTAATACCACGAATCGGAATAGCTCTGTGGTTCTAGTCCATCATGCCCATATTTCGAAATTTACACAGATACACGAAATGCCATTGGTTTCTTATTCCTGGTGTCTATGCCAGCCAAGGGAAGTAAGCTATCACACACAGTAGGGACAAGGGGGTTTCTGGTTGCCCGGAACTGCTCTGCACTGCTGTAGGATCCATCATAGGAAAGATTACATGCAACATACAGCATTTTTAAAGGTTGATCTTCTCGAAACAAATTGTAGGACTTGACGAAAACGCTACTGCTGAGGTCGGTGACAAGGTATATGCGCACAGTGTAGGCCGACTTTTAGCATCGGTTTTAGTTGGGGAAACATTACTGATCTGTAGCCATATCTGCCGCGCAGTGCCACGTTTTGACGCGCCACAAAAATCCACCGAATCTTGTTTGGGCCAGAACAATAGGAGTGTCAAGATGGTAATGTTATTTTAACACATTGTCACAATAACAATTTGGAGGCTGGACGAACAAAAGTAAGAACTAATGACGAGTTATGCATAATTACATTATGCATCCAAGAAACAACACGACACGCAGACATTACACGTTGCTCTTAACATAATCGAATACACGACAGTCGTTGTTTTTAATTTTTCAAAAAAGTCTTCATGGGTACGCCTCAACATCGATGCAACGGGTACACGGCGCATTACTGTCCACAAACGTTAGACAGCGGACTCTGAAGTATTCTGTCGTTGAAAGTCCAATTTGCGCAGTTGTAACGCAGACAGTTGCATGACAGTTTCTGGAAGTCACGTGGCTATATTGCAGTCAAAACAATCAATTTCCCGCTTCCTTAAACCTAACTTTATTTACGCATGTAACCCTAATACATTTTCTCCCACACGAGGGCGCCACCTTAATTCTAACCGATTCATTACCTGCAACCACTATAAACGTAATTAGTTATTCCACACGAGGGCGCCACCTCAACCGATTGATTTCGTATCCGCTAGGTGCCGTCATATGTTGTATGGAAGTGACAAGAAGTTTGTGGGTTGAAAGTGTGTAAGTTTGTTATTTGGAAGGTTGTGACATGAAGTTTATGATTTGAAAACTTTGTAACATGAAAGTTTTTAAGTTGAACGTTTGTAAGTTGGAATGCGCGTTGAAAATGTTTGAGTTAGAAGTTTGTAATTTGAAAGTTTGTGTTTTAAAAGTTTGTGAGTTTGAAATTTGTACTTTGAAGTTTGTGAGTTGGAAGTTTGTAACATGAAAATTTGTAACATGAAAATGGGTGAGTTGAAAGTTTGTAAGTTGGAAATTTGTGAGTTGAAAAAACTTTATGTTTTGAAAGTTTGTAAGTTGAAAAAACTGTATCATTTCAAAAGTTTGTGTTTTGAAAAAGTGTATTGCTACTTCATTACTTCGGTATCGAGTTCAGGGGAAGACGTTCATTGCTACTTCGTTACTTCGGTATCGAGTTCGGGGGAAGAAGCAATGAACGTTACCAAATCATCGGAATCAACTGCGCTCGCTGACTCTTTATCGCAGGTGGTCGTCGTGAAGGTCGACTGGTCGGTTTGTCTTCTTCGCTTTCATTCGCAGTCCGAGCACGGTAGAGAGCTGTATTCAACATGTTGTTTGTCATAACGATGGCGTGTCACGAATGGCGATGAGCTCGTTGCTACCACAGCCTTCATATACTAACCGGCAACTTTCCAAAACGTATTCAGACGTGTTTGAAAACCATGTGATCATAGCTACAACGTGACAAATAAATACCAATCACAAGACGTATAACATAGTTTCAAATGATGAGTCTACGTCACGCCACATAAATCAACCAATCAAAGACGAAGACTAAAACAGTTGCTGATGTCATGACTTTGTAAAGTATATGCCAGTTTGATTTAATTAGTTTTTTAATAGCTAACGTTAGTAAGTCATTTGGAGGTATATTCGATGTATTAAGCCTAGATTGGCAACAGAAAAACAGGTTTCGAAAAGTTTATAATTAAACCACCCAAGTGGATATGAACAAAATCCATATGGTGCATAAGATTGATGGTACTGTTTATACGCTTCCGTCTTCCCTTTAATCACTTCCCTTTAATCCTGACCAAGAGTTCAAACGTTTAACTTGCAAAACTGGGCAAGGAAGACTGGCAGACGTCATTGTCCTGCGGATGAGAGGGTGGGTGGATTTAACAAGTTGACCAATACTAAAGCGTATTTGGTAATTAAGTAATCACAGCGCCTCTAGTGACGGCGTCTGATTTTGGAAAACTGGGAGTATAAATACCCCGGAGGAGCGTTTACAAGGGGTATTTATACTTGTTAGTGTATTGGTGCAAATTATTCAATCAGTTGCAGGCGAAACACTAGCGTAGAAATGTCGAACGCGTGTGTCAAAATTGCTGCTTTCGTGTGACAAATGCCAAAGAATGACGAAAGTTGAGAGGATGAAGGTGTTTCCCGCGTTTTCGTTATGACGTCAGAGACTGTCGACAATGGGGATCGATGTCATGCGGCGAGTAAAAAATAACAACAAAATATGACCACTGGTATTTCTAAATGAACAAAATGCGTTATGAACAGAAAGTATCACTTTATTCAAATGTACGTGCATACGTGCATATAACAAACAAAATGAAAAAACTACGTTTACAACTAGTATTTACCATACATAAAGACTATGGTAAAACATGGATGGCGAACAACCCGTTGGAAACGTTTAGCCTAGAACTACGTATGCATCTAACGAAAGATGGCGGATGTTCAAATTCAATACACACGCTATCGGAGGGAATCTAGAGAGATCAATATAGTCAGAATAAAATATGCACAGTAACATTCCGGAATTTTTTACTACTGATAATAATGCGGGATTTAGTTGCAATGCTAGTTTACACGAAAATGCAAGTTGTAGACTTACAACCGCGGTCGTGTCCGGTTGTCATAACAATGCTTCATGGAGTTGGAAGGACCTTGTGGCCGGAAGCGAGCCTCTCTTTGGGGAGTGGGCGTAGATGTGATTGTTGTCACGCCCGGGAGGGGTGATTCAATACATTGCCGGTCAAAAGATACCCTTTTCAAGTTGATCAGATTGAAATATACATTCCTTAACGTATACTTTATTAATTCACTAACATATTTAATGCACAGATCAATGCTGTCTCTCAGTGTCAAACCTTTATCATAAAAACGCTTTTTAAGGTGTCAGAATATAGACCCTTATTAACCCAACAAGTATTGCTTGTGATTTGATAACCTAAATGAGTTGCGTGCGTTAAAGTGTGTTGCACACACAAACCATATATTTGCAAAATTTGACTGCCCACTCCCCTCCGTCGCGCTATGTTCTGTACATAATTGGAAAACCCATCATCTCATAGACTAGTCCATAAACGCCGAACGGTGCTGACTATGGGGGGTAAAATTATACAAACGAATTGCATGGTTAACAGTTCTGAGGAATATCCGTTGTTAGCATAAATACAACAACGTGCGTCGCGCTTCGATGACCATATGTAAGATATGTTCTCTTAGACTGGCTCGTGCGCGCTCTCAGACGGCCAACCGCATTAGGAGAAATTGACTAATCAACCAATAACTATTATGATGATTAACATTCTTCTGTAAAATGTAATTCTGATGTAAGCTTGAATAAATGAGATTAGCATAATGCAAATGTGGTAAGTTTTCGTTGCATTGTTTCGCTTTAATGCGCAGTAGAACGTTAGGTGCGCGACGTTAGGTGCGCGACCAGCATTGCCTGTACGAACGACGCACGCTACATGCTAGCGAACGTAAAGCGAGCAAGAACTCTCGATCGTATTTAGTAACCAACTCAATTTTGTCTCCGTTATTACTGATCACAAATATCTACTGAAATAAGTTTTTTTTTAAATCGTCCCAACATTTCCCACTGATTGCACCCCTTTTTGAAACCCTGTGGACGGGCCTGCTTTTCTAATATCTATAATATGTATGTAGCATAGTTTTAGTTGCGCAAAAACATGGACATTCGTAGTGTTTACCGTTCATCTTGTCCAAAATTCGAAGAATGACGTCACGCTTTGTTTCATGTATACGTGTACATATTAAAGTAAAAATGGTGATATCATTTTATCAACACAAGTTTTCATCGTCTTCCGAATAAGACATTAATTGTTGTATTTCACAATGATAAATGTATTACCTATAATATATTTAAAGAAGTACTCGTGTTTGTACCATACTTAGCATTGTTACCGGAGAGATTAAGAATTGTTTTTATTCCATTTAGGCGGGGTAACACAAAACTGACTATTGCAACAGGCAGATGGGTCAATATTGATAGAAACGATAGGTATAGTACTTTGTGTAATAGGAATGAGATTAAGGTAAGACTTTCATCTATTGTTTCAATGTGACATTTTAAGAGACCAAATAAATAGATTTATGGCTACATATTTTATAAATCACCCTAATTCTTTCACGTTCTCTGTGTTGTTTAATATTCATAGTTTAAATAAACTAATAAGAATGTGTAAATTGATAAAAACGATAATTGGTAAGTTTAATTAAAGTTAACATTTCTTATTATTTTTAAATAATTTGAGCACTTACTATACTCTGGTTATTTTATATTTATCTCATACACCATTGTGTATTATTAGAGAACAAAACATGACTTCGCATGACTTCACTTGACTTGACATTAACCTTATCAATTTGAGAACTGATATGTAGGGTGGTGGTGCGCTGCGGAGAAAGTAAAATACGCATATTTCACTGTAGGACTGGGAGAACAGCCAGTCGAGGCATACATGACTCTAATGTGAGGGCCACCTGCACCATCCCTGTGGAAAGATAGTTAGAGTTCAGTATTGTTATGGTAATAAATGACATCATGCATCAATCGTTTTTAGTACAGGTTTGAATATAGCTAAAGCTCTATATACGGTAGGGCAGGGTAATATGTCCAGCTTAAGCAAGATCTGTCATATGTCTGCTGCGGAATTTATTTATTGTGGGTATATGGAATAGGATGCTTTTGAAGGGCATATATATATATATATATATATATATATATATATATATATATATATATATATATATATATCTTTACAATGGAATGCAGCTTGAGACGATCGAATGGCTCTCTAGTTTGTATGCCCAAAAACAGTTGCCACTGGAAATTCCATAAACATTTACTGACACAAAGATTCAATATATGCTTAGTAATGTGTAATATGAAGATAAGGCAATTTGGAAGTGAATTGGAGCCAAATTGAAGTACTCTTGGCCCTGCTTGTAGTGTTTATATTTGAAATGTTCTCTTCCGAGGAACAAGCACGCGATCGAGTGTGCCACCTAGCGTTGTCTCGACAACTAATTATGACTTGATAACAAATCCAGCCAAAATAAAGCGGATGTCCCTGATATGCCTATGCGTGCTCGGACACGAGCTGACCGCGTGGCAGGCCAACATTCTACAGCTTGTGCCATTCAATTTTACCAGATTATTTTATCGTTTGGTCTATATTCATGTCAATCTTGGCCTACACGTGGCGCAAACCATCCTATATAAAACGGCGAGTTTGTAGATACGATGAAAAAAATAGAAAACGGCGAGTTTGTAGATTCGCGGACAACAATTAGAAAATGCGAATTTGTAGATTTGCCGAAAAATCGATAAAACGACGAGTCTTGCCGACAATGTCATGTTATGGGCTTCATGGAATTATCTACGATTTCGACTCATTCGCAGCAGTTTAGCGCGTGCGTGCGTGCGTGTGTGTGTGTGATGGTGTGTGTGTGTGTGTGTGTGTGTGTGTGTGTGTGTGTGTGTGTGTGTGTGTTTGTGTGTGTGTGTGCGTGTGCGTGTGCTTGTGCGTATGCGTGTGTATGACACCGACCAATTAAGCCTCGGGTTTGAGGTCTACCTGCATAAAATTCGCATGCATGATTATAGTATTTTTAATAAAAATTACACGATGTGGACAAAGACTTGACGTGGACTTGTGTCCTAATGACGTAGGACTCGACTCATTGGTATGGACAAAGACATGAAACTTAAATTGGACTTGGGTGCTGATGAAATGAACTTGGGTTCAGACTAAGAAAATATTTCCAACAGCTCTCTCATCAATACAATCTCTGGTCAGTGTTTGTTAACAGTTTACTGCTGGGTATGCAGCATTGTATCAGTAATTTAGTAGATTAGTACGTTTTACAGTATAGCAACTGAGCCCGGAGTTGTGCAATAGGCTACTAAGTACAATGTTGGTCCTTGTGCCCTTACAAGGCCTTTAAATCCTGTTAAGTTTGTGGATGTGCACTATTGTTCAGTTACAAGGTTTTATATTAATACAATTTAGCCCGAAGTTGTGGTGCAATAGGCTACTAATGAACCATTTAGGCCCTTATGCCCTAAATAGGGAAACAAATTGTTTCATGTTTGTTTGTTTGTTTGATACATAGAAACATTAATTGCAATTGTTTTGTAAAAAAATACAGTATTTTTATAAACATATAAACTATATATCTTACCTTCTCAAAATGTTCAACTTTTCTATTATCCTCAGCCCCTCAAGTGGTTCAGCGTACGTCCCCACTAATACGCATGCGGCGCTAGATAAACTGACAAATCGACGCTTCAACAAGTCGATCTGTCAGTGGTACCGCGGTACATCTTGGCTCAGGAGGATGACTACGTCACATCGATCTATTTCATCTTTAACATTTCTAGAACCATGATATGTTGTGACACGAAACAAGAAAACATAGAATGGATGCGAGGAAAGAACAAGGCAAAATGTGCACTCTCTTCAGCGTTATTATCTCGGTATTTATCTCTTCAGTGTTGTCCCGGTTGAGGATAAACTTGCCCCGTAAGTAGCAGATGTACAAACACTGTCGAATAAATCTTATAGATTCACTAAGAGAACCTACAAATATAAGTCAATCGTGTAGATTCACTAAGAGAACCTACAAATATAAGTCAATCGTATAGATTCACTAAGAGAACCTATAAATATAAGTCAATCATATAGATTCACTAAGAGAACCTACAAATATAAGTCAATCGTGTAGATTCACTAAGAGGACCTACAAATATAAGTCAATCATATAGATTCACTAAGAGAACCTACAAATATAAGTCAATCGTATAGATTCACTAAGAGAACCTATAAATATAAGTCAATCGTGTAGATTCACTAAGAGAACCTATAAATATAAGTCAATCGTATAGATTCACCAAGAGAACCTATAAATATAAGTCAATCGTATACAACGTGATCAGATATAGTGGATCACTTCCGAGCAGAACAATTTTATTTTTATTTCATAAATCGACTAATTCACTTCAAGGACCCTCCTCAATCACATTTAGAGGTCCCTCCTGAATTACACTTAAAGGTCCTTCATCAATTACACTTAAAAATCCCTCCTCAATTACAATTAAAGGTCCTTCATCAATTGCACTTAAAAGTCCCTCCTCAATTACATGTAAAGATCCCTCCTCTTTTACACTTAAAGGTCCCTCCTCAATTACATGTAAAGGTCCCTCCTCTTTTACACTTAAAGGTCCCTCCTCAATTACACTGAATTGTCCCTTCTCAATTAATTGTTTGGTCAACTATTTCCATACTCTTTATATAAAAAATCAAATCCAGTATTCACTATGACAGGGTAGCTCAATTGTAATTTTTTTTATTTAGTAAATTTGGTGAACTCAACAGACGAACATTAAATTATTTTTATGGGACCCGGTAAAAATTCGACCGACTATATTGCCGGCTCATATTATTACAATTATTCACAGTTTTTTTCACACAGTACACACTTGGGTCAATGAAACTGGTTAAATCAACTGAGGAGATTAATACATTTTTAATACAGTAGGAACGGGGAATGATTCTGTCTCAGCCGATATGTTTGATTCTACTAAACATTCTTTGTTTTATTCGAGATTCTGCTAAGCAGAATCCTCTGTGTTACATAAGCGATGAAGGCTAAAGCAGTGTGGTGTTTGTGTTTGTACACATGCAAGCCAACAATTGGCTTATTATTCATGACGATTTCATATGACGTGTCCTATGGCTGTGTATAGGCACTGACATTTTAAATACAAGCAAAATACGTATCCTCCGGATAACATAACTTTTGTAGTGACAAAATAACATTGTATATTTCCGCTACTTATTAATAGGGATGTCAATGAAAATTGCAGATACGTTTTCAAGACCGCATGTATGAGAAATTGGAATGTGAAAATATAAAAAAAATTATATAAAAAGTACTTTTATATAATTATATAAAAAAAGTACTTTTCGAGGTATGATGTTTTCAAGATGACAAATTTAACCCATTTTTTCAAATTATGGGCCTATTTCTTATACAGTAAGAGTGAATAAGAAAATGGCCCCAAAATTGGGGCATATTTAATAAAAACTATACTAAAAACAGTTAAATTGTTATCATTGAAATTTAGCACATTGATATATTTCTATCTCAAGATTACCAATATAACTTGTAATTGTAATTTTATGCAGACGATATCTTCTGTAACTGGAATGTCACCCGTGCATTAATTTGTTCTGTGGAAGACATATGGAAAGGTGGACGTGTCTTCGTTCGCAAAAACTTGAAATATTCTGCCAGGACATTTACTGCCGCCATTTGATTAAGAATTCAATTTCAAATTTGATTAAAAATTACTATTACGTACACATTACAAATGTATTGAGGAGGAAAACATGCCCCTTTGGCTTAATTGTTTTTTCCGCCATTTTCCGTTGCGGTGTGCGAGCTCCCCCCTTGGCCACCCCCCTTGGCCGCCCCCTTTGGTCTCCCCCTTTGGCCTCCCCATTTGGCCTCACCCTTTGGCCTCCCCCTTGGCCTCCCCCTTTGGCCTCCCCTTGGCCTCCCCTTTGGCCTCCCCTTCCCCCCTTGGCCACCCCCTTTGGCCTCCCCTTGGCCTCCCCCTTTGGCCTCCCCCTTGGCCACCCACTTGGCCACCCCTTTTGGCCTCCCCATTTGGCCTCCCCCTTGGGCCTCCCCCTTGGCCTCCCCTTTGGCCTCCCCCTTTGGCCTCCCCCTTGGCCTCCCCCTTTGGCCTCCCCTTTGGCCTCCCCCTTTGCCCCCCCTGCCCCCCCTTGGCCTCCTCCTTTGGCCTCCCCTTGGCCTCCCCTTTGGCCTCCCCCTTTGCCCCCCCTGCCCCCCCTTGGCCTCCCCCTTTGCCCCCCTTGCCCCCCTTGGCCTCCCCCTTTGACCTCTCCCTTTGCCCCCCTTGGCCTCCCCCTTTGGCCTCCCCCCTTTGGCCTCCCCCTTTGCGAGATTCTTCACACGCCACTGACGACAGCTGTTTGAACAACAACATATACTTGAGTATGTCACCTTTGAGCATCAGTCCGTGCAACATGCAGCCACAGAGAAAGCAGTTTTGGTCAAATAATTTTTTTTTTAGGAACAATAAATTGTTGTGAAATAGATTATCCGAGTTGCCTAAATATATTTGAAAGGAACAGGAGATTAGCCGAGTACGGTGGCTATTTTGTATATATTTAAGAGTAGACAATTTAAATTTAAAGAAACATGAAGTCAATGGAATCGTCCAAGTAGTGATATTAATAGAAAAAGCGAATAGTTATGCGGAGCTATCGTGCAACACAGATCTGCTAATGCCTCCTGAAATCAAGATACGCAATGAAATTACGGATATTTTTGACAACATTCACATACACAATGTAGACACTGTTGCTTTAACTGAAACCTGGTTTTCAAACAAACACATTGACCTCCTTGTAATCACAACTCCTCCCTGACAACATAGTAATTGACCATTGTAGTCGTCACGGTGATGGCATATACCCATCACATACCACAATGCTGGTTGTTTCTCGTCCCCACCAATTTTAATTTTGTCATGTGTTTGCAGATATTCTGGACAGGCATCCGACAATGTCGGATGAATGTACTAACGATGAACAACACGGAGCCTGTACACATTCTTGTGTGGGCCTACACACCACGAAACCTGTGTTCATTCTTGTGTGGGCCAACACATTAAGAAACCTCTGCTAATTTTGTGTGGGCCAACGCACAACGAAGCCTGTATTCGTTTATGAGTGGGTCAACACAACACGAAACTTATACTCATTCTTGCGTGGGCCAACACGCCACGGAACCTGTACTCATTCTACTCAGTCGTGTGTGGGTCAGCACACCACGGAGCCTCTGCACATTATTGCGTGGGCCAACTCACGTCGAAACCTGTACTCATTATTTTGTGGACCAGCACCATACGAAGCCTGTACTCATTATTGTGCGGCAGTGGGCCAACACACCACGACCCGTGTGCTACTTCTTGCGTGGGCCAACATATCACGAAGCCTATACTTATTCTTGTGTGTGTCAAACACCACAAAACCTGTGCTCATTGCTGCGTAGGCCAACACACCACGAATGTTGTGCTCATTTTACGTGGGCCAGCGCACAACGAAGCCTATGCGCGTTTAAGTTTGGGCCAACACAACACGGAACTTGTACTCATTCAAGTGTGGGCAAACACAACACGGAGGCTGTACTCATTCAAGTGTGGGCCAACACAACACGGAGCTTGTACTCATTCAAGTGTGGGCCAACACAACACGGAGCTTGTACTCATTAAAGTGTGGGCCAACACAACACGGAGCTTGTACTCATTAAAGTGTGGGCCAACACAACACGGAGCTTGTACTCATTAAAGTGTGGGCCAACACAACACGGAGCTTGTACTCATTAAAGTGTGGGCCAACACAACACGGAGCTTGTACTCATTCAAGTGTGGGCCAACACAACACGGAGCTTGTACTCATTAAAGCGTGGGCCAACACAACACGGAGCTTGTACTGGCGGCATATTTTTAACTGAAAGAGACGTTGCTGGAGAACGAAGCAATCGTGCATATAGATGTCACAGGTAATTGGGAGTGCAAGTACCACCAAGAAAGTTAAGTTGCTGGAGAACGAAGCAATCGTGCATATAGATGTCACAGGTAATTGGGAGTGCAAGTACCACCAAGAAAGTTAAGTTGCTGGAGAACGAAGCAATCGTGCATATAGATGTCACAGGTAATTGGGAGTGCAAGTACCACCAAGAAAGTTAAGCCATTCATTTTGGAGGCTGTCACAACCAAGCAACTTTGCACACTGCGGTTGTCTACACAAATGACAAGACGCTATCAGCACGCACGATATCTGATTCATTGCGTCACGGTCCAGCAGCCATATGGGCCCACATGATGCCTGCACTTCGACATGTGCAAACACTTCTTCCGGCCATTGACATAGTGACTGTGCAAAGTGATGGACCAGTCAACCAATACAGAAATAGGAAGAACTTCTACCTCATTTCTACCATCCCATTTAGAAGTGGTTTTCGCAACATCATTTGGAATTTCTGGGAATCGAGGCATGGAAAAGATGCGCCAGATGGCGTTGGAGCAGCAGTGAAAAGACGAGCAGACTCGTTTGTTGCACACGGAAAAGACATGCAGAATGCCAGACTCATGATTAAAGAACTGTCGCAGCTTACATATGCTGTTACGCTATTCTTCGTTGCCGAAACAGCTATCGACCGATGCGGTGCATTTCTACCATAAAGCATTCCCAGTGTTCACGGTAAATTACATTGCACCAGGTGAGCTGTAACTGGTAGAATTTCATACAGAATTCTCAGCTGCTTCTCTGGTAATAACCACTGCATGTGCCACGGCTTCAACCTCAAAGAAATACAATTAGACAGACGTTCGATGCCAACCGAGTGCTCTTCGACTGCGCTGACGCCTGTCTCTAGGATGCACGGGACTGAATCACATTCTATGACGGCTGAACATTCAGCGCCTCCGCCGTTACATCGATCAAAACATAGGCGCGCAGCTAACTGACACATGTAGAATCTCAAACAAGGAGAGTGGTGTGCGGTGAACGATGACTACCCTGGAAGGGTAATTACGGTAGCATATGATGATGATTTGTCACCATGATGTCTTCCAAGTGTTACCACCCTCGTGGACACTAGTCAAGGACATATTCGACATGTAAGGCAATAACCGTCCAGCCAAAACTACACTATCGTTTTGCATTGTTTTAATAACAATTGTACTTTTGATTAATAAATAGTAGAACTGAATCCTTTATGTACGTACATGCACACAAGAATAATTAGTATGTTCAAGTATATGGTTTATTTGAATATGAACATCAGTTATCAACTCCCAAACCATGTGCTCAACTGTGTTACCACGATTCAACTCCACCACCGAAAAGTTTTTAGATAAGTTTCTACTGCAATTATTTTTTTATTCTCTCCTAAAATTTTATTATACGGGCATATTAAACTATATTTATGGGTAATCGTTACCATCAAATTGATTGTTTCTACCTAAACGGAACAACGTAATTTACCCAAAAAATATGTGTTGTTTGACAGTACAACATCCTGCGCTCTTGACTGCCTTAGCTGAGAAAATGTAACACACGTTATTATACAGCTTAGTTATGTAATTGCTTAGAAAAGCAACTACGCTAAAACGTGTTCACGTAAATACAAATAAATTATAATGAAGGAGTTGAGCGAACAGTTATAGGAACCGTCCATAAGAACTTATGTTTAGCAGTAGCAACCTGAAAAGTGTGCTGCTGATATAATAGTTTGTATGGTAATCTTGACATAAACAGCCATAAAAGCCCTCATCGACTACAAGAAAATCCCCATTAGACAAAACGTGGATGTTCTCAGAGCTGCCAAACACCAAGGCCCAACGGACTGCTAGGCACAATGTCAACGAATACTGGTTAAAACGCTGCGAGAGCATGCAGGCTTCTGCAGAAGCTGGAAATGCTAGAGGGATGGTCTCTTCAAGTTTCTTCTGAAGATAAGCTGCCTTCTTGGAGTAATCTCGTCCTTCCACGAAAACATGCACAGCAATGATTAGCAGTGGAGTAAAGCAAGGTTGCGTTCTCGCACCAACCCTCGTTGGGATCTTCTTTTCCATGCTGCTGTCTTACGCTTTCGATGCTTCGGACAAAGGCATCTAGCTGCATACCAGATCTGACGGAAAGCTGTTCAATCTGGCGAGACTGCGCTCTAAGACTAAAGTGCGGAAAGTTATGATCCGTGATATGATATTTGCCGATGACGCTGCGCTAACTTAACTAGTTCTTCCATGCCTGCAAGGAGTTTGGGCTGACGATCAGCATCAGGAAAACAAACGTCTTGGGTCAGGAGGTAGATATTCCGCTCTCCATTAACATCGACGACGCTACTCTGGAGGTTGTTGACAGTTTCACGTATCTTGGTTCGACTATCACCAGCAACATATCTCTTGATTCTGATATCAGCACTAGGATTGCCGAGGCTGCAGCTGTCATGTCAAGATTCAGCAAGAGGATCTGGACAAATAGTAAGCTGACGGAGAACACACCATTATGTTTACCAGGCATGCGTCCTCATCACCCTTCTCCACGGCAGCATAGATTGTCCATCATGGATAATATATGCAACTCAGGAAAAGAGACTGAATAGCTACTAACATTAACATCTATTGCATATATTACACTAATTTGCTACGGCATCGATGGAAAACAGACACTTCATTTAATAAAACACACCAATAGCCAAGTGTGCCCACATTTAAATATAGTCCGAAGTATGTTCTAAAGCAAGTTTTGCAACTGTAAACACCTGCAGTGAAAACCACAAAATTACACACCTCATAGGCAGGTTTTGTAGAATCCTAAATGCGTTATTCTATCATACGATGAAATGTTGCATAGACGACTTTCTAAATTTCGGCCAAACAGAACACAAGTATAAAGGACTACAATAAGATGTCAATAAGTTATTCTTCACATTCTCTCTCAGAACATAAAGAGTTCCAAATAAAGCAATGTACCTGCCATAAAGGCTCGTATGCTTGGCTTTAATATCAGCTCCGTCACACAAATTATAAAACATTGTATGTCGAAGTTACTTATAATAAGCGGTAACATTAAAAAATTTTCGCCCAACATAATATTTACCATATGACATTCAATGTATCGAAACATACGACTATTAAATAGCGTTATGACATCCATATGTATAACTAACATCAAGTGAATATTCACTATATTGAATTGTAAGTCAATACAACTTCGTTGCAAGCTGAAATGGCTGACCGGCTCCCGCGACGTTTAAGACTCTTTGGCTGCAGAATAAAAATGTGTTTTCAATATGATTAAATCCCTTACTCTCACCGTTCCTACCTGCATCCCTCCAACCCTCCCACTCTTCGTCCCTCCCTGCATCCTTCCCAACTTCCGTCCATCCCTCCCACCCTCCTTCTCGCCATTCTTTTTATCATCCCACCATCCCTCCCACCCTGTCTCCCTCCCCTCCCTCCATCCCACCCTCCTACTCTCCGTCCATCCCTTCATCCTTCCCACCTTCCCTCCCTCCATCCACCCCCCCTCTTTACAACCCCCCACTCACCCTCCCATCCTCCCTCCCTCCTTCCCTCTCTTCCTTCCTTCCTCTCTCCCTCCCTTCCTTCCCCACTCCCTCCCTCGCTACCTCCATCCCTGCATCCATCTCTCTCTTCCTATCTCCCTCCCACCCTCTTTCCCTCCCACTCTCCTCCCTCACCGTTTTCCCATCCCACCAACCCTCCTTCCCGACTTATCTTCCCACCCACCCTCCAACCCAAACTCCCTCCCACCGTACCTCTCACTCTCCCTCCCTTCCACGCTCCTCCCTCCCTCCTTCCCTCCAACCCCCATTCTTCCTCCCTCCTTCTCATCATTCCTCTCTCCCTCCCACCCACCCTTCCATGTTCTGTGTCCGTCCCCTCCTCCATCCCTCCCACCCACCCTCCCTGCCTACCCTGTATCTCTCTCTCTCTTTCCCTCTCCCTTTCACCCTCCTTTCCCTCACTCTCACCATTCCTACCTCCTGAACACCGTCCCTCCATACCTATCTTCCCACCCACCTTCCCACTCTCCGTCCATCCTTCCCACCCTCCCTCCATTCCTCCCACCCTCTCCTCCACCCCATCCTCTCTCCTCTCTACCCTCCCTCATACCCATCCTCCATCCCTCCCTCCCATCCAGCATCCCTCCCATCCTCCCTCTTTTAGCCTCACCGTTCGTCCCTATCTCCAACCGTCCAACTCTCCGTCCCTCCTTCCATCATTTCCACCCTCCATCCCTCCCCTCCCTTCCTTCCTTACTCCCCCCTCTCTATCTCGTCCTCTCTTCCTCCCACCCTCCTTCCCTCCCACTCTCCCTCCCTCACTCTCACCGTTCCAGACACGCTGTCCGTACGATCCCAATGACCCACACAACCACTGCCGTGGACCTTGCTGGGAGGATGCACTGGGAGCTTGGAGCGACCATCATCCCCAGGGGATGGAGCAACAGACTACACGAGGACTTGATTCGGGCGTCTTTCCCGTCCTCCGTCTACCATCAACGTAACCTGCATCCCGAGACACTGCCCGCAGCCTCACCATGGTAGAAAGGGAACAGTTTACCCTTCCGGCTACTTCCTTCCAGGGAACATCGAGATCACACATTGTTACATCGAGATCACACATTGTTACATCGAGATCACACATGGTTACATCCAGAACACACAATGTTACATCCAGATCACACATTGTTACATCCAGATCACACATTGTTACATCCAGATCACACATTGTTACATCCAGATCACACATTGTTACATCCATATCACACATTGTTACATCCAGATCACACATTGTTACATCCAGATCACACATTGTTACATCCAGATCACACATTGTTACATCCAGATCACACATGGTTACATCCAGATCACACATCGTTACAACCAGATCACACATTATTACATCCAGATCATACATTGTGTCATCCATATCCAACATCGTTCCATCCAGATCATACATTGTTACATCCAGATCACACATTGTTACATCCAGATCACACATTGTTACATCCAGATCACATATTGCTACATCCAGATCATACATTGTTACTTCCAGATCACACATTGTTACATCCAGATCACACATTGTTATAACCAGATCACACATTGTTATATCCAGATTACACATTGTTATATCCAGATCACACATTGTTACTTCCAGATCACACATTGTTATATCCAGATCACACATTGTTACATACAGATCACACATTGTTACTTCCAGATCACATATTGTTACTTCTTTACAACACCATTTGGTGTTCAGTCTTCATATTTTTTAAAGGAAAACAAATGATATTATTATTATTAAATCATATTTATGTTTGTACTCCTAACCCCTCCTACCCACATGGATTGAAACAATAGTGGGAAATACTGTGATGCCCTAATATTAATCAAATACCAATCAAAACCTTCGCTAGGCTGAAATTACAACAAGTTAAGGTGCTCTCCGCCGGTTGGCTAGACCACTGGGTTTCAATGTAGGGTGTTAGATCAACCTACACAAAATCTTCAGAAACTCTTCAGAACATTTTAGGTGAAAACCTTCAAAATCGCTGCACGGAAATTGGCATTTCGAATGAGATGAAAACCAGCATTGGCAGCATAATACATATTTAAAGGATAACAAATCAAATAGGTTCTATATATATGTACACATCTGTATGCATTGTTTTTCATAGATGTACATAAAACACTCGTTGGTCTTGAAAGAAGTAAGGAAACAGTCATGCATTGCTATAGTTAGGCCTCGTATTAAGTGTGTGACACCTTAACAATGATATTTTTAGTGTCTCAAATTATGATATCACCTTAACAATAATACTCTTTAGTGTCTCAAATTATATGATATTTAGTCGGGCACATAAGCATAAACATTTCACCGAGACAAGAGAATTGATCACCAATGTTTGTTATTCCCGTTTCAATTATGTAGCCCTACCTCGTCATTGTCATGTATCAATGTCACGTGTCGAATAGCTGTATTTCCATTAAGGTCTCGCGGAAATAAGGCTATGAAACATTTATCTGCTTGCTATGATGTTAATGATTCGCTTATCAGCCGGCGTATTGTATCCGGCGTAGTGTTTGTGCTGTAGTGTCGATATGTAACCTCGTAGATGCGACGAACGGAGACATATAAAAAAGACATTTTCACTTTATTTCCGATATCCGTCCCCCGTCAACCCAACCAACAGCCTTCAAGAAGAAGATTAGAACAAAATGAAGCGACTGACGTTCAATGCTGTGCTACTAACAGCACTTGTGATCACTGCGCAGGGTAAGTTAATTTATTCATAGTAATGGAGCAGTTGAGTAAACCTCTTTTGGTATTCACTACAAGCTAGTTACTGAAGCAGGCGAGTTATACGTGTCACTCTGTAAATATCCATCACAGGCCAATTACCGTAGAAGGCGAGTAACTCTCTGTAGGTACACATTACAGGTTATCTATCTACTGTAGCAGGCGAATAACTATTTATAGGTTTTCACTACAGGCTAGCTACTGGAGCAGGCGAGTAACTCTCTATATATATTGTCACTACAGGCTAGCTACTGGACCAGACGAGTAAATATGTGTAGGTGTTCAATACAGTGTAGCTACATGTGCAATAAAGTAACTTTCTGTGATTTTTCACTACAGGCTAGCTACAGGAGCAAGCAAGTAGCTCTCCGTAGGTACTCACCTCAGGCAAGCTACTGGGGCAGGCGAGTAATTCACTATAAATACTCACTATAGTTTAATTACTGAATCAGGCGAGTAATTCTTGTCGGTACTCACCACATGCAACCTACTTGGGCAAGCGAGTAACTCTCTATAGGTACTCAGTAGATGTTAGTTCCTGGAGTAGGCGAGTAACTCTTTGTTGGTACTCACTACAGGATAGTTACTGGAGCAGGCGAATTAATATATGTAGTTACTTACTTGAGGTTTGTTACTGGGGCAGGCGAGTTACTTTACATTGGTACTATTCCCTACATGTTAGCTACTGGAGTAGGCGAGTAACTTTCTGTAGGTATTCACTAATAGTTAGTTACTGGAGTAGATGAATAACCCTGCCCAGATTTAGAGGCACGACGAATTTAACACGTATGACGGTGACATGTTTTCCTCCACTCTACGTATCATAATATAGTTTCCGATTACGTTTTTCGTTCTACATATCGACAGTTCAGTAACTATATATATATATATATATATATATATATATATATATATATATATATATATATATATATATATATATATATATATATATATATATATATATATATATATATATATATATATATATATATATATATATATATATATATATATATATATATATATATATATATATAGAACGACTCAATTATATGATATTATCGTCACGATTACTGTCATCAATTGACACGCGATCTTCTACGTAGTAGGTTTGACTGTCGCACTTCTATGGTCAATAGTAATGGTCATCATATCGCAGCTAAAACGTCCCGCAGTCTCTGTAAAGACAATGATATAAACTATTCATGAAGGAACGACGAATATTTGATGTCGTTGTCGTTACACAGACTGCGTGACGCTTTAAGTGTGACACTTAGTGACCGTGTGTGTATGTGTGTGTGTGTGTGTGTGTGTGTGTGTGTGTGTGTGTGTGTGTGTGTGTGTGTGTGTGTGTGTGTGTGTGTGTGTGTGTGTGTGTGTGTGTGTGTTTATTTATTATGTGTGAGTGCGTGCTTTTGTGGATTCCCCGATGACTTAACTATAACTACATATGCATATGAGCCCAAGTATATTTGCTACATCTTTTTACGGTAAGCGATGGTGAATTTGTGATAGTTTAGATACCTAATAATAATAATGAACTTGTATATTATATTATCGCTGTAAGGTTATTTCTTGAATTTCTCCTGTTGAGACGGTCCCCTGTAAACAGGCCACTTAAGTGACCCTCCCTTCAAAGTGTAAATTGGGCGTGAATTAGGTGTGGATTGAACATGGATTGGGCATATATTTAGAACGTTCAAATCCGCTCGCTTATCAAAGTAGCTCCTGTTAAGCTAACGAAGAGAAACTAAAATGATTCCATAATTGAGAGACCTTAGTTACGAAAGTCGCTAGACTAAGAGGAGGCCAACTAGAAGTGTTTAAAATAGTGATCGATTATGAGGATGTTGATAGGAACATGTTCTTTAAACTTAAAGAAGGCAGTAAAACCAGAGGACACAAAGCAGCATTAGTTAAGGAGCAGTGTACGTTGAACATGAGAAAGTACCCTTTCTCACAGTGAGTGATAAATGAATGGAACAAACTGCCAAATGATTGTGTTAATGCTAGTAGTGTGAATATGTTTAAAAATATAATTGACAGATAACTGATAAGGGCGGGCTACACATAGATGAGAAAATTGTTGGACTCTCGATAAGCTTCCTTGTCCACTTGCCATCTGGAACTTGTTGTTCGAGATGGCAATCTTGTTAAATCTTGTTAAACTACCTCGACAGGGAAACACCTTCAACCTGTTTCGATCGCATTGCATCGGTGATTGTTGTGTAAGCTTGACGACATGAAAATGTAGTTCCATTGTGTCTCAATGATTGTCGTGTAAGATTAGAACAAAATGAAGCGACCGACGTTCAATGCTGTGGTATTAACAACACTTGTGATCACTGCGCAGGGTAAGTTAATTTATTCATAGTAATCTACACGAGGAGTAACTCTCTGTAGGTATTCACTACAGGCTAGTTACAGGAGCAGTTGAGTAACTCTCTGTAGGTATTCACTGCAGGCTAGTTACAGGAGCAGTTGAGTAACTCTCTTTTGGTATTCATTACAAGCTAGTTACTGAAGCAGGCGAATAACAGGTATCACTCTGTAAATACCAATTACAGGCCAATTACTGGCGAAGGCGAGTAACCCTCTGTAGGTACACATTACAGGTCTATCTACTGGAGCAGGCGAATAACTCTTTATAGGTTTTCACTACAGGCTAGCTACAGGAGCAGGCGAGTAACTCTCTATATATTGTCACTACAGGCTAGCTACTGGAGCAGACGAGTAAATCTTTGTAGGTGTTCACTACAGTCTAGCTACATGTGCAATAAAGTAACTTTCTGTGATTTTTCACGACAGGCAAGCTACTGGGGTAGGCGAGTAACACTCTGTAGGTTCTTGCTACATATCAGCTTCTGGAGCAGGCGAGTAACTCTATGTAGGTTTTCACAACTGACTAATTACAGGAACGGGCGAATACATCTATGTAGCTACTCACGTCAAACAAATTACTGGAGCAGGCGAGTAACTCTCTATAAATACTCACTATAGTTTAATTACTGAAGCAGGCGAGTAATTCTACTTTGGCAAGCGAATAACTCTTTGTAGATACTCAGTAGAAGTTAGTTCATGGAGTAGGCGAGTAACTCTTTGTTGGTACTTACTACAGGCTAGTTACTGGAGCAGGCGAATGAATCTATGCAGTTACTTATTTGAGGTTTGTTACTGGGGCAGGCGAGTTACTTTACATTGGTACTACTCCCTACATGTTAGCTACTGGAGTAGGTGAGTAACTTTCTGTAGGTATTCACTAATAGTTAGTTACTGGAGTAGATGAATAACCCTGCCCAGATTTAGAGGCACGACGAATTTAACACGTATGACGGTGACATGTTTTCCACTCTACGTATCATAATATAGTTTCCGCTTACGTTTTTCGTTCTACATATCGACAGTTCAGTAACTATATATATATATATATATATATATATATATATATATATATATATATATATGTATATATATATATATATATATATATATATATATATATATATATATATATATATATATATATATATATATATTACTTTACATAGGTAATACTCGCTACATGTTAGCTACTGGAGTAGCTCTCAGTAAGTACACACTACAGGCTGGTTACTGGAAAAAGCGAATAAATCTATGTAGTTACTTACTTGAGGTTTGTTACTGGAGCAGGCGAGTTACTTGACATAGGTAGTACTCGCTACATGTTAGCTACTGGATCGGGCGAGTAACTTTCTGTAGGTATTCACTACTAGTTAATTACTGGAGTAGGTGAATAACCCTGCCCAGATTTAGAGGCACGACGAATTTAACACGTATGACGGTGACATGTTTTCCACTCTACGTATCTTGATACAGTTTCCGCTTACGTTTTTCGTTCTACATATCGACAGTTCAGTAACTATATATATATATATATATATATATATATATATATATATATATATATATATATATATATATATATATATATATATATATATATATATATATATATATATATATATATATATATATATATATATATATCAGCACGACTCAATTATATGATATTATCGTCACGATTACTGTCATCAATTGACACGCGATCTTCTACGTAGCAGGGTTGACTGTCGCACTTCTATGGTCAATAGTAATGGTCACCATATCACAGCTAAAACGTCCCGCAGTCTATTTAAAGACAATGACATAAACTATTCATGAAGGAACCACGAATATTTGATGTCATTGTCGTTACACAGACTGCGTGACGCTTTAAGTGTGACACTTAGTGACCGTATATGTGTGTGTGTGTGTGTGTGTGTGTGTGTGTGTGTGTGTGTGTGTGTGTGTGTGTGTGTGTGTGTTTGTGTTTAAGTGTGTGAGTGTATATATATATATATATATATATATAATATATATATATATATATATATTATGTGTGAGTGCGTGCGTATGTGGATTCCCCGACGAATTAACTACATATGCATATGAGCCCAAGTATATCTGCTACATATTTTTACGGTACGCGATGGTGAATTAATGATAGTTTAAATACCTTATAATAATAATGATCTTGTATATTATATTATCGCTGTAAGGTTATTTCTTGAATTTCTCCTGTTGAGACGGTCCCCTGTAAACAGGCCACTTAAGTGACCCTCCCTTCAAAGTGTAAATTGGGCGTGAATTAGGGGTGGATTGAACATGGATTGGGCGTATATTTAGAACGTTCAAATCCGCTCGCTTATCAAAGTAGCTCCTGTTAAGCTGGCGGACAGCCGAAGATCTTAGCTCGGACGTACCAATAAACGTCACAGTCAGTGGCAGAACAAGGGGATCAACATTAATGGGCGTCACATTTGGGTACGTTTTTATGAGAAACAAAATGGAGTAAGTCAATTTCACGAATTTCACACATAAAGAAAGTTAATTTATGTGCAATGTTATGTGAAGGAAGACAGCAGGGCAGACGTTCCAAGGGCCCGTGAACGCTAAATTGACACTGATGTAGAATTGATTTTGGTATAATATACCTGTCATAGCTACTGTTGCTACAATAGCTACTGCAGATACAGATATCCTGTGAGCGTGCGTGCGTGCCCGCGTGCATGCTGCGCACGTGTATATTGATGTATGCGTATCTGTTTGTATATCTATGTGTGTTCCATTGCATTATGCCTATTTTGTGTTTTAGCGTATGTGAACATGGCCTGGAACAGACCGGCCTACCAAACGTCTGTCTGGGGTCATAGCACAGCAAATCTGGCAGTCGACGGCAACCCGGATGGAAACTTCAATGCCGGCTCCTGCACGGCCACACTCACGACTGGATATCCGTGGTGGGCCGTGGACTTCGGCACGGAGCAGATTGTCTCCAAAGTGAAAATCTCAAACAGGCAGGACCATTGGTGTACGTTCACTTTCGCACAGACGAGACCTTATACATGTTTTTGTACACGCGTGTGTTTACACGACCTATTTTATTTATTTGAAGAACCACAATGAAAGGAGCCGCTTCGTGGGACATAACCAATGAATGGATCTTATATACGCATGTTGCGTTCGGTGCTCTGAAAGAAAGTTGTGTTTCTACGTTTAGGTCCTTGATTAGGTGTTGAACGAAGGAATGCTGTGACAGACCATCACAAACAAATACACACAAACACGTTTCGCTAGAACAGAACAATGGAAAATAACCAATAGTTCCTGTAAAAACCACTCAAATGCCAAATGCTTGGTGAATTATCTTTCAGACTTCCGCCTACACGATTTCACGGTCGGTTTGACAGACACACTGCCCACGACGACGACCGGTCCCGACATGTCGCCGCACCAAGTCTGTGTCATCTATAACGGCGTCTTTCCTGCTGCGGCGATGACATTAATGTGCAAACATTTCCCAAGGGGGCGTTACTTGTTCATCCAGATTAACGGTCTCAAGGGAGAACTGTTAACGCTGTGCGAAGTGGAAGTGTATTGTAAGTGTACAACATCTGGGCAAGATATATGAACGAGGTGGAAGTGTATTGTAAGCGTACAACATCGGGACAAGATATCTGAACCACAATCTAAAATTAATTGGGACTATGTTCAACAATTTCATAAAGTAGCCGATTCAGCCGATTAGTTAAAAATGCCTCGATAATTAATTTAGCCCATCAAGAATCGGATTCAATAATATTCAAATATGTAGTGAAATAATAGTTGAAATACTGCGTAGTTATATTTAGTTAATTAAAATCGTCGGGAAAATGTGTTTGCTACATTGGGTAACTTGTGAAAATGTGAACAGTTTTATATTATGAAATTAATCTGAAAGGAGACGAACCAAACGAAGAATTGAGGAGGTATCTACACACTAAATTGCATGATCACTTTCTTATAAAGCATATCAATGATATGTTAATGTTATATGTTAATATTAAATATAATAATTTGAATTAATTAAATTAAATACGTTGAACCCATTCCGTATTTAATACCTCACGATTAGCCTATTGTAAGTCGCTTTTGTTTGGAACTTGTGCTAGTAACATCGGCCGACGGCAGTGACTGGAGAATGCTGCCGCTCGTCTTACAACTCGTCATGCTCCTAGCGACAGTGCACTACCACTACTCAACCAGCTGTACTGGCTGGCTGTTCAACATCGCATTAATTATAAAATAGCTGAGCTCACGTATCAGGCGTTGATCTTTGACCTCGAATAGCGAGAACCGTTATTGTGATCAATACAAATGTCTTACTTCAGATGACCCGGTGAACGTCGTTGCCATAGCAACGGGTTTTCGCGAGTTCGGCGACTGCGCTGTTTTTACAGACCATAACCAGACCACGTGCGCTGAAGTGACGTCATCGGACAATCCGTTGGATTTCATTCTCAAAGCGAACGTATCGAAGTGGCAGAACACGTCCAACGTCCGCGTCACTTTGCGGAACGGCGACTGCAGTGACAACAACCAGGTAATAATATGTTTACAAAACAATGAAGCCATACGCCACAATGATATGTATCACTAATGACATTGATATCGAATATTCATGATTGTTGGAATATATATATATATATATATATATATATATATATATATATATATATATATATATATATATATATATATATATATATATATATATATATATATACATATACATATAATATAACACATATATATATATATATATATATATATATATATATATATATATATATATATATATATATATATATACACACACAAACTTAAAATAAAACAACACGGCCATTTTTTAAAGAATTTGTTTATGTATTAACCGATTTAAAACAAATGGAAAATGGAATAGCTTTTAATACTTAAGGTACTCATGTGCTTCGATGCATTCTTACACGCCGTGCGGCCCAATTCTTCCTGCTACAATTTCTCGATAGCGCAATTAAATATGAACTGAATCTTATTTAGCGGCGACCTTTTGAGATAATCGACAAACTTGTTCATACGTCTTCTCTGCCGGTGCAATCCGTACCTGACTACATCGGTCGCCGATCACAAGCGGACCACGTCGTGCGCTTCCAACAGTCTCGGTCACTTCCATCTTGTTTTATTTCGTCCTCCGATAACTGTCCAAAATTACGCCGTGTTAACGAAGTCCTGTCATTCCCCGTGGCTACAATGCATCAGTATTCTGTCATGCCATATAACTAGGTCAGACACCGACTTGTATCGGCTACCTGTGCTTTTGGCACAGTGGCCTAGTAGGAGTCTGCGCTTCTTTAAACAAATGTCATGGTTTTGGGCCAATGCCCCTATAAGAGTTACTAAAACGTAACCAGTTGCATCTACTATCAAGAATATCACGCATGTGAGTTACCAGAAAAACCTTGTCGAGCCAAAGACGTATCTTAATTTCATGGGCCTCGACATATTATTAGATAACCCTACGTCACTAGTGAATCTGTTTGATGAGATGATAATTAACTGTCGTAATATACAACTGTTTGGTAAGTTGTATAAGATACGAATATTCAATAATTATGTTTCTCAGATATAGTAAACGAATATAGTACATGAATAGCGAAGTGGCCGTATTAGCGGGACTAATGTATTTATGTCTGTAATGTACATATTAGTGTTATGGAAATAATTTGGGACTGTCTCAGGGTGACCATAATGGCGAAGTGGCTGTATTAACGAGGTGACCAGAAAGCGAGGTTTGACTGTACTTGGAAATCATACGTAGTTGTCCACTATTATTGGCAGTTCTGTATTGCGTTGGAAAATCGAACAACCGTATTAGCGGGACTAATGTCCTATATTTTACTGTTATAAAAATAATTTTAGACAATAATCAGCCAATAATCATATATATATAAATATATATATATATATATATATATATATATATATATATATATATATATATATATATATATATATATATATATAGATGTATATATATATATAATATTATATATATATATATATATGTGTGTGTGTATATATATAATTATATATATATGTATATAATAATAATGTTATTCTTATATCACGCTAAAATCGTGCTTATAGCACATCAGTGCGTGTTACAACGTAAAAAACATTTAATATAATAGAATTGCACATAAAGTAAAACAGTAGTTATTATTATGAACAATTAAAATGAAAATTTAAAAGATAAAAGCAATTTACAGTGCAACAAAAATATACATATTATTTTTAAAACAGAGGCTGTATGGAAGAGTCCACCACAATATTTTACTATCTATGACAGACTCCGCGGTGATGGTGTTGTCGCAAACATCCAGACTCGGATTTCATCAAGACACGCCTCCATCTAATGTCTTATCCGCAAGCAATCATAGTTCGATGATGGATCATAAAAAATTATTCTCCGTAGATCTCTATGTCATCTGCATACTTATGGTAACACAAGTTGTGTCGATGGATGATGCGCTCCAAAGGTGTTGTGTACATATTAAAGATAACAGTTCCTAGTACAGAACCCTGTGGTACTCCACAGTCCAGGGCACGTGGTTCAGATCTAACACTACCAAACTTCATGCAATATTGGCATTCAGATAAATACTATCTGAACCAGTCCAGTGCTGTTCCCCTCATTGCAAATTTGTCATGCAGCAGCTTGATGAATATGGTGTGGTCGTGTCGAAGGCTGCTAACAAGTCAATCATGGCGAGCATAACTCCACAGTTCTTGACGAGTGCGTCTGAGACGTCATTTTGGATGCGAATCAGTGCTGATTCCGTCGAGTAATGCAATTCTTTGTGGTTGCACAACATAAACAGTTGCCACAACGGAAGAGTGGCCTGAGATCTGGGGGACGAAAACGTTGATTCCTGGCTATATGTCTGCATGATTTTTGGTAATGAATAGATCGAGAGTGTGACCGTTCTTATGTGTGGGTGTGTTAATGTGTCATTCAATACTCGTCTAGAAGCTGGAGGAAAGTTTTTTTGTGAGAGGTGAGTTTCTGTCATCAATGTTTACAAGATTTAACAAGATTTGCCATCCAAGCCAAAGGCCCAGATGGCAAGTTGACAAGGAAGCCATTGGCTTATCGAGAGTCCAACAATGTTCATCTACTTATAACCCGCCCTCCTGAGATATGTGTCAACCTTGTTTTTAAACATATTCACGCTGCTAGCAGTTACACAATCTGTAGACAATTTGTTCCATTCATGTATTGTCCTCTGTGAGAACGAGTGCTTCCTGATGTGCAATCTACATTGATCCTTTACTAAGTTTACCTCATGTCCTCTAGTTCTGCTATCCTTCTTGAGTGAGAAAAACATATTTATATCAATATTTTCATACCCATTCAATATCTTAAAAACTTCAATCTGATCTCCTCTTAACCTCCTTGTCTCTAGAGTTGTTAAACCACATTCTTTCAGGCGTTCTTCATAACTAAGGTCTCTAAGTTCTGGAATCATTTTAGTTACTCTCCTTTGTATGCGTTCAAGCGTATCTATATCCTTCTTACGATATAGTCTCCATGCTTGTATACAGTGTTCTAAATGAGGTATAACTATTGCTTTATAAAGAGGTATAATTAACTTGTTTCCCTTGTATGTTATGTTTCTTCTAATCAATCCAATAATTTGATTACCCTTTGAAGCTGCAATACTACACTGCTCTGAAACTTTCATACCAGCGCTTATTGTAACTCCTAAGTCCTTTTCTTTTACAGTAGTACCCAGAACAGTATCTCCCATTTTATAGATTACATTCAAGTTCCCATGTCCTGTATGTAGGCATTTACATTTCCCAAAATTGAACAGCATCTGCCATTTCTCAGACCATTTCACTAATTTAGATCTTTTTGTAAATGTTGTTTATCACCTTCAGTATTAGCCTTTCTAAACAGTTTTGTGTCATCCGAAAATTTCAGTACGTTACTTGTTATACTGTCGTCCAAGTCATTGATATAAATTAAGAATAATATAGGTCCTAATACTGATCCTTGAGATACCCCACTCAAAACCGATTTCCAATTTGAAACTTCTCCATCTAATACAACTCGTTGTCTTCTGTCAGTCAGCCATTGTTCTATCCAGTCAGTTATGCTATCCCAGATACCAAGGGCTTTTAATTTAAGTAGTAATCTTTGATGTGGCACTTTGTCAAAAGCTTTCTGAAAATCTAAGTAGATAATATCTACTGGCGATCCCACGTCTATCCATTTAGTGATTTCTTCCAAAAAACATAACATATTTGTTAAGCATGACTTCGCTTTAAGGAATCCATGTTGAGATGAATTTAATAAGTTATGCTTAACGAGGAAGTCTCCCATATGGTCTTTAATTAACCTTTCTAATAATTTACAAATCACTGACGTTAAACTCACTGGTCTGTAATTCTCTGACTTATTTCTCGAACCCTTTTTAAATAATGGTATGATGTTTGCTTCTTTCCATTTAAACGGAACAACTCCCTCTTTTAATGACAAGTTGAATACTCTTGCAAGTGGTATACTGATTTGTTCTACTGTTTCCATTAGTAATTTTGGAGGAATCCCATCCACTCCCGGTGATTTGTTATCCTTCATTGCCTTTATTTTCTTAGCTACCAATTCTGGAGTTACAACTAACGGACCTAAATAGTCAGATTTAGCCCCCTGAAATTTAGCATCAGCAACTGGTAATGAACTAATATCTTTTTTGGTAAACACTGAACTAAAGTAACCATTTAGGTCTTCCGCCATTAAAAACCCCTGTGATATTATATTTCCAGCATTGTCTTCTAGAGGTCCAACCTTGTCTTGTACGTTTTGTTTACTCCTGACATATGCATAAAAACTCTTGCTATCATTTTTTATGTTACATGCCAGTTTTTGCTCATAGCTTCTTTTAGATTGTCTGATTTCAGTTGTAGCTGCATTAAGTGCCTCTTTGTATTTTGCATAGTCTTCTTCCTTTCTGGTACGCCTATAAACCCTCCACATAGTTTGTTTTAGCATTATTTTTCTAATTGCTTCTTTTGACAAGTGTTTATTTCTACACCGTTTTCCTTGTTTTTGGAAGGGAACAAATTTATCGATGATACTCTCAATTTCATATTTTAGAATATTCCAACATTCAATTGCGGTCTTATTCATCAGCATGTTATTCCAATCTAGCTTTGCTAAGTATTTTCTCATATCTTTGTAGTTACCTTTGTGGAAGTTTCTCTTGTACGTTTTCTTATTTTTATTTTCTGATTTTACATTGATGTCAAAATGTTTTTGATTATGGTCACTATTACCCAATGGTTCAAATATTTTTACATTGTCCACTAATTCTTTTTGTGATGACAAAACTATATCTAATACATTTTCTCCCCTGGTTGGTTCTAGTACGTGCTGAGTAAGAAAGCTATCCTGGATTAAACATAGAAATTGTTGATCCTCAATCCCTGTGCTCTCTAGAGAATTCCATTGTATGTGTCCATGGTTAAAATCTCCCATTATGATACATTCCCCTTTACTAACTTCCTTTATAGCGTTTTTTATTTTTGTGTTGTCCTCTTCGTTTATGTTTGGACTTCGGTAAACTAATCCAATAGTTAATTTTGAATTTCCTGAAAAAAATTTGCACCAAACAGCTTCATCGCAATCTGCTTCCCTTTCTAGTTTTATTTCATAAGCCTGAATAGATTCTTTAACATATAAAATAACTCCCCCGCCCCTTCTTCCTATTCGATCTTTCGTAAACATTACGTACCCTGTCAGTCCTAATTCAGCATATGTTATATCTATGTTGGCCCATGATTCAGTTATACCAATTATGTGAGGGTCAATATCTTCTACCATAATGTTTAATTCGTTTTTCTTATTTACTATGCTCCTTGCTTTTAAACATACGCATCTATAACCTTTTTCAGAGATGTTTTTTCGGATTATTTGATATTGGTTTATCTGTGCTAGTGGCCTCTTGTTCTGCTTGAGACACCTCTAGGTAACCCCCCTGCACTTCTAGATTAAAGAATGTTTACTTCCAAAAATATTTGTCATTGTACCCAAGTCACTATCTACTGCTGTTGAAAGTTTGTCCGCGAATGTGTATATTGAAGTCCCCCACAATCATCAGTGGTCCCGCGATGTGTCCAACATTAGCCAGTAGCGTTGAGAAATCAGCAATGAAGGTGGATGGTGCAGAGTTGGGTGGGCGGTACAACACCAGTGCTCTGACCGTGCTGCATGGCGTGATGACTTTGACATCAAGATATTCAAAGGACTGGTAGACTGCACTGTCACCAGTCTTGTACACCTTAAAGTCACGCCTATGGATGATTGCCAGTCCTCTTCCTTTGGTGCAGTTTTGCTTGTTTGCCTTTCTTTTAGCCTTGGTTCGTGCTGCGCCAATAAACCTATATCCAGATGCGGTAGCCAAGTTTCCGTCAGGAATAAGATGTCGGTGTTATGATCAACTATATGCTCTCTGATCAAGTCTTTGTTCTTCCTAGCAGTCCTGGCATTTAGAAGCTCCCATCTCGATGGTAGACGCGTATAACCACCGTGTTTACATAGACTGCGTAAGTTGGCGTGACACACACCTCTGCAATGAACGTGGATATGTGGACGATGGCGCGTGACAGTCTCTATGCGTCTCTGCTTTCCGGGGACGTTCCCGCTGTCAAACCGTGATCCGCTGAGAAGATATTTACCAATTTGACCACGGTAGACGCGGGCTACCCCTGTTGTCGGTGATGCTCAGACATGCCAAGTTCGGAAGGCCCGAAAGGGGTAGATTAGCGCGTACGACAACAATTCTGGGTCGCGACGTCACGTCGATGACCGGCAGCCACACTCGAGACACAGCACAACAAACACACTATTAACCACAAAGGTTAAATACATTATTTTAATGCACACAATAAATGGTAATTATATACAATTTAAATAAGGTACATATAGGTACATAAATAACATAATTATACAATAGGCTAAAATGCATGTAAAACATACTGAGCATAATGAAAGGTGCATAACAAAATTAAGGTAATGGATAAAAAACATAGCAGTGAAATAGCAGTGAAAATAGATAGATGCTCCACTTTTCAATTACATAAACATACACAGCATATACTTCTAATACACAATAAATTACAATTATATACAATATAAATAATTAATAATATATACAAAATCCTAAAATGCATTGCCCACTAAATTATAAATCATATAAAAAAAATACTAAGAACGATGCAAGGGCCATAACAATTAAGGTAATGGACAAAAACACAGCAGTGAAAACAATCAATAAAATGCTCCACATTTCAATTACGCAAACACACACATTCTATACTGAAATGTTCAAATGATAAAAATATATAAAAAGTATACAACAATAATTACAAACAGACTAGACATGCAGCAATGTAAAAAAACAAGCACGAATCATGTTGATAAAAGGGCACTTAATAAAGTACAGATTACAGAAAAAAACTGTTAAATAAGGCAATACTGATAAATAAAATAAAAATATCATGCAAGAAATATACGAAGCTATACACAATTCTGACTGAGATTGATAAATACAAATGTAAAAACTGCCTGGAATGTGCAAATACCATAAATAAAAAATACACTAATGTATAAATACACAAAATACAAACAACATATAGATACAGCTGTACAACAAAATGCTCTAAATAAAATTCACACTCGCTCCTGTGCCGAGCTAGTGCACAAGTCGTTGTATGACGCGCACGCGACACGCGCCAGCCGCAGTGTGCAGATAGTGTTTTCGTTCAACTTGCACTTCAGCAGTGCTGACAGCACCAAGTACCGGTACCAAGAGTGCGGGTGAAATTCCAGTGGCCAAGTTCAAGGCAAAAGAAATTCGTAGCCGTAGGCGTAGCCGTAGGCGTAGCCGCCAATCCGCCATTAGTGCATCATTCCATAAGCGGTGTATAACACAAACAGTCAACCAATTTTTATAACGACTACTAAGTAATAATGTACATTCAGTAATCATAATAAATTGCCTAAATGGACAGACGCAATGAAAAAGTGCCCATTGCACGAACGACAAAATGCATAGTTCGTCGATCGTGAACTTTTCCGACCCACGGAAAATCGGCCTCGAAGGCAACCTTGTATGCGTTGGTATACTTCGCCTTCTTAGGCGGTGCCCGCGGCTTAGCCACCGAGGCGCGCTTCATCGTGCCGTGGAGAAACTAGCGATCGATGATTAAAAATTGTAGATAGAAATAACTCAAGCGAAAGAAAATGTGTAACTGTTCTGGCGGGGTGCTATACTCGCTATAATTATATAGCAGAGATCACGAGGGCGCGTAGCTGCGATATCATTGGTCGCCGGAATCGAGGCTGAGATTTAGATTCAAACGGGATCTACCGGAAAGTCGAGATTTTTCGCTCAACGGTGCCAATTTTACCGATAAAATGAAAGAACAATGTTTCCCCAAAATCGTAAAAACCGGTAGAAGAGGTGAAACACCGGTAGTCTACCGGGAAAACCGGTAGACTTGGCATGTCTGGTGATTTAACAAGATTTAACAAGATTGCCATCTCGAACAACAAGTTCCAGATGGCAAGTGGACAAGGAAGCCATTGGCTTATCGAGAGTCCAACAATTTTCTCATCTATGTGTAGCCCGCCCTTATCAGATATCTGTCAATTCTATTTTTAAACATATTCACACTACTAGCATTAACACAATCATTTGGCAGTTTGTTCCATTCATTTATCACCCTCTGTGAGAAAGAGTACTTTCCATGTCCAACCTACACTGCTCCTTAACTAATGCTGCTTTGTGTCCTCTGGTTCTACTGCCTGCTTTAAGTTTGAAGAACATATTCCTATCAACATCCTCATAACCGTTCACTATTTTAAACACTTCTATTTGGTCTCCTCTTAGTCTCCTGGTCTCTAGTGTTTTCAAACCACATTGTAATAAGCGACTTTCGTAACTAAGGTCTCTTAATTCTGGAATCATCTTAGTTGCTCTTCGTTGTATTCTTTCTAGCTGATCTATGTATTTTTTTACGATATGGTCTCCATGCTTGAATACAATATTCCAAATATGGTCTAACTATTGCTTTGTACAGGGGTACAATTAGATGTTTCTCCTTATACGTGATAGTTCTCCTAATTAGCCCTAGAATTTGATTTCCTTTCGAAGCAGCAATCCCACATTGCTCTGAAACTTTCATGTCAGCATTAAATGTTACTCCTAAATCCTTTTCTTGTGTGGTTCTACCTAATACAGCATCCCCCATTTCATATTCCTCGTCCATATTTCCATGTCCTATGTGTATACATTTACACTTCCCAAAATTTAATAACATTTGCCATTTTTCTGACCATTTAACTAATTTTTTGCAGATCATCCTGTAAACTTTGGTTATCTGTATCATTAGTAACCTTTCTGAATAAATGATGCTGCAACCACTGCTGCTGATGTTGTTGCAGTTTCTATCAACGCTGCTGTCGGTGATGTTGCGACTGCTGTTGGTGTTGTTGCAATTTCTATCCACGCTGCTGTCAATGTTGTCATTTGTGAGGATGTGTGCATTTCGTTTGCTGCGTGATTGGTCGATGACCGATCACAGAGGGGATACGGTGTTGTTTACGTCCACCTCGGCAGCCGCCATTAGTTGGCAATCTCGCGGCAATGCCGAGTTCACGTAATATGTTCCATGTACTGGCATCCAATCGTGACGGGTTGGAATGTTTGCCTTGGGCCAGTTGACAAGCAGTGCAGATGTAGTGGGCTTGGTCTTGTTCTGTCATGCTTGACCAGATACAGCCACTTGACGCTGCCACTGAAGCGTGACGGCCGATCAGCAGGCGGGTTGGTAGTGCCAGCTGTTTGTCGTCTAGCCTGACTGATCACCAATTCAGCAGTGCACGTAAATATACCTGTTCATAAAAAAACATTAAAACTCACAGATGTGTTGCACTTGTAGACATTTGCTCGTCAAACTGCAGTCCAAGTATACTCACTAACACCACTGTTGAAAAAATATCGATGTCAGACAACCACAACATGTACAAATCATAATATTTATACAGCTCTTGTACGGAGCAGCCTCGTAGGCGCAACCAGCGAAAATATATATATATATATATATATATATATATATATATATATATATATATATATATATATATATATATATATATATATATATATATATATATTAAGTAAGATATGGTAAGAGAAGGTGTTCAGCCGCGGCATCATCTGCCTTGAATCGTTCGCACTCATCTCCTTTATCGTCAAGTTCGCGCTTCAACTGACGCAGTTTGTCATTCACAACAAGTTCAGCCACAACCAATGTGTCACGAGTGTCCCGTTTCCTCTGACGTCAGAAACACATTGAAGGCGATTAACTACTAGACCTTCGTATTAACCTGCCTGCAGCTGAGTACTTCTTGGCGGCTGCCATCTGTGCTCGAGCTTGGCTGTTGTCACTCGCGTTACTCTTGTTGTAAGCAGCAACTTGTACCGGGTCTTACCGATATTCTTTTCAGAGTATTTCGCAGTGCCTTCTCAGTTTCTACTTCTTTGGCATTACACGCTGGCTCTTTGGCTTCATGCACTTGTCGCTATCTCTTCACTGTTTCGTTATTCTATATTCGGGCTGCTGCTGACAAAACAGTGGCCGTACAGTAGAGATATCTGTAATACCATACAAAATACACAAGTTCCGGTACCATTCAAAACAGATCAAACAAATATGTTTAAGCTATGAAGTGCAATGTGTTGACCAAATGTTAAGTAATAGAACACGTGTTGTGCGTGCTTGATACAATATGGTTCTACCTATAATGAAATAAAGAAAACAACAATTTCACACTATCAAAACTATACCATACGAAACACGCTGCATTCACAATGGGCAAAATAATAACGTTGTAGTAATTGGCAATTATATGTATGGCTAAGCATAGTCAACAATTATTTTGAATGAAAGGAATTATATCACAGCTTCAGATACTGTCTTTCAGTGAAGGTGACTTCTGCTCCTATTCTACCTCCCACTCGCCTCTAGCGTGTCCTGTGTTTGGTGAATGTGTTATGATATATATATATATATATATATATATATATATATATATATATATATATATATATATATATCATAGACAACGCTGGCATAACCAAACTTCCGTCGCGTCGTCACATATACTTTGTGAATGATGTAGGAAATCATGAACAAATAACAGTATAAAAGAAAAATACCAAGGATACAAAGGACACGCTAGTACTAAATAATCTAGGCATTTCACTCTTAAATATAAATATTAATATAGGTACTGTGTCATTTCAGTAGTATGTACAATACCCTAGGAAACAAATCCTGTCGGAGATACCCTACGTTTGTATGGTATCTGTTTCGTAGGGTATCGAAAGCCACTTTGACAGATTGTGTGTACGAACTAGAATTACTTTAATTTAATTCCAAATAAAATATAAAAAATCTTTCTTGACCTATTCAAAACATTTCTTACTATTCTCTGACCGTTGTTTTGATCAAATGCGTTTCGGAGGGTATTGCAATATTCTTGCAATTTTCGACCCGTCTTGTTTCAATCAGAGGAGGATCTTGTTGTCCAGGTCCACGTCTACACGGAAGAGAAGCCGCTCTACGGCGGCCAGTTCGACGGCTACTTCAGGCGGTGTCAGTTGGCGGCGGCGGAATGGCCTGCAGATGGCGCCACCGTTTGCTCCTTCAGTTGTGTCTGCACAAAACGAGGCTGTGACTACGTGACTGTGCGCATCTTCGGAAGATACGGCCCCATCAGGTCGCTGTGCGAAGTCGAACTGATGTAAGTCAGGAGACGTGACATTGGAACACATGTGGTTTAATGTTATCGACCAGATTCAGGGTTTTCGGTGACTCATCTGGAAGAAATCACTAAGTGGTGGAAGAAATCACCAAGTGGCTAGACGAGGGATCACCAGTAGATATTATATACTTAGATTTTCAGAAAGCTTTTGACAAAGTGCCTCATCAAAGATTACTACTTAAATTAAAAGCCCATGGTATCTGGGATGCCGTAATCGACTGGATAAAACAATGACTGACTGACAGAAGACAGCGTGTTGTAGTAGATGGGGAGGTTCCTAACTGGAAATAAGTTTTGAGTGGGGTACCACAAGGATCAGTATTAGGACCTTTATTATTCTTAATATATATATCACTGACTTGGACGATAATATAAAAGCAACGTACTGCAATTTGGGGATGACACAAAAGTGTTTAGAAGGGTTAACAATAATGGTGGTAAACAACATTTACAAAACGATCTAGACAGATTAGTGAAATGGTCTGAGAAATGGCAGATGTTGTTCGATTTTGGGAAAACAAAGCAATGGTTAGGCCTCATTTAGAGAACTGTATGCAACTTTGGAGACCATATCGTAAGAAGGATATAGATATGTTTGAAATAATACAGAGGAGAGCAACTAAACTTATTCCAGACTGAGAAGCCTTAGTTGTGAAGAATGACTGAAAGAATGTGGTTTAACAATCCCAGAGACAAGGAGGTTATGAGGCAATCAAAATTAAGTTCATAAGATATTGAATGGGTATGGATATATTGATAGAAATATTGATAGAAATACTCAGGAAAGATAATAGAACTAGAGGACATGAGGTAACATTAGTAAAGGATCAATGTAGATTGGACATCAGGAAGCTCTCGTTCTCACAGAGGACAATAAATGAATGAAACAAATTATCTACAGATTGTGTAACTTCTAGCAGTGTGAATATGTTTAAAAACAAGGTTGACATATATCTCAGGAGGGCAGATTACACATAGATTAAAAAATGACGGACTCTCGATAAGCCAACGGCTTCCTTGTCCAGTTGCCATCTGGGCCTTTGCCTTGGTTGGCAATCTTGTTATCGAGGTAATTAGTGTCGAAATGGGTTGTGTGCTTTTTTAATAATACCATTTCCTGGTCTGTTAGCTGCTTTCATATATTATTCGCTTTTGAAACGTGTATTCCTTGCAATAAAGTATGGTGATTCATCGCAAATTGTCACTGATGTTATATGCCTCATTTTGATTGCCAGACCCAATGGAAGTCCTTGCACATAGCTTCTTAGTGTAATTTATTCATACCCACACATGAATGCTTCAATCATGGATAAAGAAATCAACAGTGTTAGCTCTCGAAAATATGATTCATGCAATTGATACTAGTTACCTTGTGGTTTCTAGCATGCGACGGAGTGAAACAATAGAGATTTGTCCGTGTAAATTAATTTTAGCTGTTTGTTGTATATAAAATAGAGATACGACGCGATATCCATAGAACAGACCATTGTGTACATATCTCTACATATTATTTGGATACATACAATTTGGTCATGGCTAACAGAACCCTGAAATTACACGAATCTGCCAGATTTAGCTGTATCCACTCAGTATGTCTTCATCTGACAGGTGAACATTCATCTTAGCTAAAACAGGATGTTTTCCGATTGTGACGCCTCTGCAGAAATGTCTACATAGAAAGGGTACGCTACTTGAAGAACAAACCAGGTATCACAGTTTATCTTGCGCACAGTGTAAGAATGGTCTGTAGTGAAGGATTCGGGAACTAGATTATTCATTTTGCTATCCCATTCTAAACAGTCACTGTATTCGCGTACAATTAAACCTTGTTCACTTAATTTTATGTGATGTTCTTCATGTAAATAAACAAATTTCAAAAGTCGTTCCTTTATTTGCCGTATTAAGTGGTTTTGCTATGACGATGTTTCGTGGTGTTTTTAATAGAGTAATGTCGCTCAGAGCTTTGATGCTGACATGGATCTGTTCAGTGCACTTCACTGATGGTCAGGGAACTGATATAATTGATGATTGTATTTTGCTGCATATATGTCATACATTCCATAAGGACAATATATCATACATCCACATCATGCAAAACAAATCAAAAAGAAGAAATTGGAGTGGAAATTGAGTTCTGACGGAAATCTCTTCATTCAGATTATGAAGGAGACTCATGGTGTTTTCTGTGAACCAGGCTTAATTGGATGTGGAAAATGTGGATAAATGCCAAGTGTGACTGTCCTGGTTCATTGTCCCGGCATTGGAGGTTACACGATCATAGAGCAGTTCATATGCCACGAAGCAGGCTACTACACGGCCGTATGTGCAGGCTCTTCGTGGCGTCATCAAACAGACGGATGTCCTCAGATAACATACGGCCGTATGTGCAGGCTCTTCGTGGTATCATCAAACAGACGGATGTCCTCAGATAACATACGGCCGTATGTGCAGGCTCTTTTAGTTGTGCCCAGTGCCCTGTCTTCAGATGCAATTCAGTTGAAATGACCTGCTTTGGTCAACCGGCAACAATCTGCACATACACATTTGTCGCATGAGAGTAGGACAAGCCTGTCTGTGTCATACCCAACAACAACAACGTGTGTCGTCGTTGCATACTGTACTGATCATTGCATAATCAGCAGATCGGCATCACCCTGGGTGTGATGTGTCTGACATCAACTAAGCTGCAGGTCTTCTTAAATGCTGCTTGTTGTTTACATTCACAAGAAGACATGCTTCCTCGCAGTCATCTGCAAGCCATCAGTGAAGGTGACTTCTGCTCCTACTTGCCTCCCACTCGTCTCTAGCGTGTCCTGTGTTTGTTGAATGTGTTATGATGTATATCATAGACAACGTTGGTATGACTAAACCGTCGCATAGTTAAAGTACAGCATATGTATACTGAATAATGTTCGATATGCGGTGAAACCTCGTTATGAGATGCAACGCAAACCCCACCACCCAACCGGTTGGCATGCAATGTAAGGTGTCACCTCAGACCAGATGGTTTCAACAAGTATATAGTGATGGGGTCGTCACAGCATGGGCGAATTGTGACGGAAACGGGAATACTGCCCCTGTGCATCAGTTGATTTTGCTGCGACTATGAGACGCTAGTAGAGGAACTATGGGTCCACCACAACCTGGTCACCACCGACTCGCACTGGTGACCCTGAGTACTGAGCAACTGATTGATCCATTCTGGGCTCCATGATATATTGCCCATGTCCTTAGTGTCATCAGCATGGCATCACGATGTTCCTCTTGATCGACTATTTTAAAATAGTTTTTGTTTTGTTCAGCCAGAAAGAGTCGTAGAGTACGTGTATCCTTCATGTTGCGATGCTTGCCCGCTTAGGTCATCTCCATCGAGTTCATTGCCCTGTTTAGCTTTGCACAAGTTGGCATAGACAGGAGCCACACTAGTCGTTGCTGCTCAGTCATCCCCTTTCCCACTTGTCTTCACGCTTGCACTTGCTTAGTCAAGATTCCATCAGTACGTCTACGACAAATGTGCAGTCAGTGTGCAAACTGACCACAATCCTCTAGAAAGTATCTTGAAGAAGCCACTATTCAAGGCACCCCTGAGACTACAACGGCTAATGTTACGTCTACAGCCCTACGATCTAGATGTGCACTATGTACCAGGGAAGTACACGTATCTTGCTGATACACTCTCCCGTGCATACATACAGGGTGAAGGCAACGCAGAGTTGGAAGACGAATTGAGCAGAAATGTTCACAGTCTTGTGCTCAATATCCCAGTCAGTGCGAACAAACTGTCTGAGATTCGCCAAGCAGCCGAACAAGATCCAGCTTTGACGAAAGTTCGAGGTCTCATCATGAGAGGATGACCCAAGTTCCGGAAAAGTGTTCCGCCTGAAGTGCAGAACGTTTTGTAGAACATCAGAGACGAACTCCACTTAGCAGAAGGCGTCAAGCCTGGTTGTTATAAAAAGTTGAAATAATTGGAACAAAGTGGTAAAATGAAAAAAGATACTGTGTATGCCTGCCATAAAAATAAGTTGAATTCCGCCGGTTTCCTCGACTCGCGCGACATGGTTCAGACGTTCTATATTCGTAAGTTTTTTATTCAAACCAACTGTTTTAATAATTTGTTTGCATTGAATAAACGAAGTACATGTTGGTGATTTGGTATATCGATCTCTTACACAAAATGTTTCTTCAGATTTTTTTTAAACGGCATATTATATTAAGTAGGTCGAAAACTACACCAACCAGTATACATTACCCCCAACACGTGTGTTCTTATTCAGTCATATAAAGCACAATAGACTACAGTAAGTCGAACGAGAATTAGTCAACGTTTGTTTTTGTACATTGTCAGTGGCGGCAAGCGTAACAGGCAACTGCATCTGCATACTGGCAGCTTCTAATGTCCCTAAATGTAATAACTGGTATTATCCACGGGCAACTGAATCAGCTTGAGCTGCTGTGACTAATATATATATATATATATATATATATATATATATATATATATATATATATATATATATATATATATATATATATATATATATATATATATAAATTTCACCACTCACCACTATATATAGATCACCACTCACTTTCAACATCCGTGTCTGGGCGTTTCGATGCGTAATCCGAATACTACGACCACACACAAATGTCCCAATGAATAAACTATCACTATACCTACTTGTCATTAAAAACATATATGGATTTCTTCTGAAAAGAGGTATGTTAACGACTGTACGCACAGTAAGCATATACAGTCGAATACGATCACATGACAATAGTACCGGAAGTGAGGTGCGACATCCCTTGTGCACTCTTCATTACAGGCCTCCAATATAGTATTGTATAGCATGATGTACATTGATAACAACTTGTGTTTTATATGAGCACTCTTCCAGGGGTGAGATTTAGCTAGTCATGGAAGGTAGCCAGTCCGGCTACCAACCTTGCAAAGTGAAGTAGCCCGACAGCTTCTTAGGTAGCCCACTTACTAATCAAAACTTTGATAATAGAAAGTAAATACTTTGAAGGTAGAATGTATGAACGACATCAACGACAAATAAAAAACATCAAAAACAAACAGTTATGAAACATTTATTTTCAATGCAGAATCAATAGAATGTGATACATAATACTGAATAAAAATACAGTATACAATTATACACAAGTTGTTTTTCTTTCATAACATGGTACACCAACACTGCAACAGTCTACGCGAAAACCGCTCCGCGCACCATGGAGATAAGTATAGCTAATTATAATCTAGATAGCGTATGTTTTTATGTATGTATGTTTATATGTGGTTATGTTCACGTTTTCTTCCTAGACGGCTTGCACTTCGGGCGCCAAACTTTCATGGATTAATCTACCATCCCCACGAATGAAACGTAACGCCTTTATTTTTTCGAAATACCCCGTATATCAAGGGTTCTTAGTAGTTTTTATGGTAAATCAAATGTTCGCTGCGTAAAACGTTAACTTCCAACAATCGCAGAAACCACGCGCGCCGCGGCGAATACATCTTCGGTACGTAAACCGTTTGAGAGTACGTAGCGCCATATGGGCAGTTTGGGCGTATTGGCCCGAGGTCGCAGATCGACGGCCAATACACAATAAAAAAACAGCAGAAAGCAGATATTCTACTATTCTAAACCAACACAAATATCCATGTCCCATGCCATGGTCATGGGTCTAAATTCACGCGACCTTCTACATTTTGAATATGCAACGAGTACTGCTTCACGTGTATGACGCGGTTGTTTCTGGTAATATGTTCGAGCGTATTGATGGCATATTGGCCTGAGGCATTTGGTAAACATTGCTGTCACGACTGTCACGTGTAAACTACCACGTAATCCCGTCCTGGGGACGGGCATTTTTGCAAGTATATATAAAAGTGGCGCCTCGCGGCACCAATACTATTAACATGACCGGTTATTATTTCAATGTAGAATAACCGTTCAGCTACATGTTGAGTGTCAAATGTGGTTAATTAAAAATACAATTAATTCCCCCTATTGATATCGCTTCGGCTACGGCTGGCAACATTTCTTGCAATGTCAAACGTGTCACAAGCACACGATTTATGGTTAAGCCAGGACAACACGTCAATATTTCCAGTCACCATGCGGGCTACTGTAGTCAAAAATTTAAGTCGCCCAATACCATTTTTGGACGCCATTAGCGACCGGGCGACCGCTAAATTTCACCCCTGCTCTTCATTACATATCTCCAAGATAATATGAGCACCCTTCATTACAGGTCTCGTATATAATATTGACTTGGAGATGAATGAAATCACTACGGAAAGATGTCCACAATAAATACAAGACTAGTGGTATCGATGGATACTCTCTCTACCTGTGGGTGGACTTGACTGTCGTTCGTAAGCAGCCGACCTCACCGCCACAGTCAACTACCAAACGTGCATCTACCCCAAACAGAGACGGACTCTGCTGGTATCACGCAAAATTTGGAAGGCGCGCTAAGAACTATAGGCCTCCTTACTCATGGTCGGGAACCGAGCCGACCAGCCACTAGTAGCGGCAAGTGCGACTGGTCACAAGAGCCATCTTCTTTACGGTTGGGATCGCTATGCAGGCCACCGTTTCCTCGTCGATTCGGGAGCGGAGGTCAACGTTTTTCCCGCTTCTCCACGTGGCCGCTTGACGGGTCGACGAGGCGACTCTCTCCGTGCTGCTGACGGCACGTCGATCGCGACTTTTAGCACGAGGACTAAACTTCTCTGCCTCGGTTTCCGCAAACTACGTTGGACATTCATCCTTGCCTTAGATTCGTAAACATTTATTACCGAAGAGTTATTCGTTGTCTACTCATGTCTTCTTGGCGTATGATTAAATGGCTGTGTGGAGCTTGTTACTCGTTATTCATGTGTTCCGCCACATTGTTTACTTTCAAATTTCCTAAGAATTGCACGCCAAATAACCTGTAACGTATAACGTAGTTACGTCACAGTCATGACGCTCGATTCAAAAGACTCGTGAACAAGACAATTGATTTTTGCGTTTCATTTTGATTGGCTGATTAAACGAAATGTTGAGACTAAACGATTAGTATTTCACTACAGCTGTCACTATTGCAAAATGATTTGCGTTTGTCGATAAACATAATTATCAAGATGAATTCTTATTACGTATTGTCATTATACTACACGTGATCAAATGTTTTTTGAAATACATTGTATTACGTATACATGTATTACGATAATGCTTCACCGGCTGTAATGTTGGATTGTGTTATTACACAGTAAACGGGTCATTGAAGCATGTAAACAATAGTAATTAACTGCAAAATAAAAAAAAAACTATAAAGACTGCACATTAAAATGAGTCATTGTTGAACATATAGGGGCCATAAAAGTTAATTATTAGTATTATATGATGTACTGAATGTTCATATCCACCTTTGGCCAGAGATGTGCGTCAATAGTCATGTTTTTTCCATGGCTGCTGGAGCAATTTATTTATACTGGAAAATGCAACAGATTGCAAATGATCACTGTTTACTTTTAAAAATGGAAACCCAGACCCCCTCTTGGATTTGTGCATCCACCTGAATTTATTTCTAACTACGCCCCTGCGAGATCTGCGGACATACCTCAGGGTGCGGACATGACCCACCTTCTTCTACTAAGTTGATCATCTATGTGTTAAGACGGCTGTTTTCTTAAACAGGAAGTCAATGTATTGATCTAATCGTTTATCGTCACACTCGAGAAGGACTACTTTCCTTTCTTTTATTATTGTAAATTAATGCTATCTTGCCCTTATTTCAATACATTTGAATAACAAATGTATGTATGCACGTAAGTACGTATGCATATGTTTTTTTTGGGGGGGGTTAATTATGTGTGCTAGACAATGCGAGGCGCGACTTTCGACGAGTGCAACACCTGCGGGTAATATTGTGCACTGCATCAAATAAGCTGTCGCCGACAATCGCTGGAATTGCGACTACCCGTAATTCCAGCGACACAATGGCAGCCCACAAATTGGCATCGCACACAAAAGAGCCTGGAAACTAAGCATAATGTTCATTGTGACGAATGGGTCTGACTAAACAAATTAAATTCGTACGAAACATTCGAATAATCTTTAAACGTGCATTACATTGGTACAAATCATTACATTGGTTGAAATAATTACATTGGTACAAATCACAAAAAAAATAATATTTAGCACCGTATTATTTGTCATACGACACGGTGCGTGTCGCCCGATCAATCGAACTACCAATCGCTCGTTTGAACCGTAACAAGGGCCTATGCAGCAAGGAAGAAACCCAACTAAAGTATTTCACTTCTGTACTACTCCTTTCCAACATTTCACTTTCAAGTTGTATGTTTGTGTTGCAATACTAACTGATTTTGATGGAATTTGTTTGAATAAACTTTCTTGAATTGAATTGATCGTGACGGTTTGTGTTACACTGTCGTAAACCAATAAACAGACATTCTAACAAAGAATACATCTACTGCAAGGAAACGCCAAAATAATGAATCTATTTTTGTAGTGACTACACACTCTGGATTTTTTTAATGTAGGTATTTTGCAGCCAGTAGATTGTTGAGTAGTTAAATTTATCATATATTGTTGATTAATGATATGCCAATTGAAGGACAGTGTGGCAATTGCAAAGTTTTTTCGTCGAATTTACACACACACACGCACGCACACACACACACACACACACACACACACACACACACACACACACACATACACACACACATATATATATATATATATATATATATATATATATATATATATATATTTATATATATATATATATATATATATATATATATACACACACATGGTTGTACTTATGTCGAAAGGAGAAACCAGTTATGAATTATTTTGGTTGTGTACACAAAATAGGCATACTATTAGACGTATCAATTCGTACACTTGTTGCAGTATCAACAACCACGGCCCGTTATACAGATGTAGTCACTATAGTCAGCCGCAGTTCCTACGATGCAACTGTGAGTAAAATCTAACATGATGTCCACGTGTTCTTACAGAATATGTCGCGCTCATTACTTTGGGAATTTTGAGCGGGTTGTTGGCTGTTGCACTGGTGATCAGCATATTGATTATCAAAAAAAGGTGTGTTGTTTCTCATAATAATATATATGCATAATCCCAGTATGAAATGAAAAAAGTTGAGTTGTAGATTTACCAGGACAAATGCATATCAGTATGCTGGAACCACATTCTCGCAAAGCCGAATTCTGATATCGTCTGTTATAGGATTACTTGCATTTTGGTTCGAACTTAAGTATAGTATTATTATGTTATATTGTTATCAAATAAAAAGCGTAAGTTAAACGATGATTTAATGCATGACTTTGTTTTATATAAAAAGTCCAGTGCATCAAAAAGAAAAAGAAAACATTAGTTCAGTGTTCTTATTTGTTCATGTCTATTTATAGACAACACTGTGTAAAGGGCCGGGCGGTTGACACTAATGACAATCCCTACACCCATAGCAGACGGGAGTCGAGAGACACGACAGCGCCTGTTTACGACATTATCGCTGTTCCGGAGGCGATACCGAATTATGAGAATATCAGAGACCCTCCATCTGTGTGAACGGTAGAAATGACTCAAACAAGACCTGCTCATTTGTGATAATCTAATGAGATTACCTGAAAATGGATGGTCCGAAAATCCACACAGATCGTGAGTAGGTATTGTCGCCACACTGGCTGAGTCTAGATTGATGAACAATGAAATGTTTCTAAGGAGATTATTATATATAGGATGTTCAGGGGTCTATAATGTTTTAGTCTGCCATTGACGCTAAATGTTCCTGACATCGAATATTTTAACAGCTTCAAATCCCAAACAAACAAACAAAACACACTACGCGTTGTCTGCGTAATTCATCTCAAAAGCAACGTTACACTGAAGTGTACAGCATAGTAGTTATATAGATATGGATTTAACAAGATTTAACAAGATTGCCATCCCAAACAACAAGTTCTAGATGGCAAAGTGGACAAGGAAGCCATAGGCTTATCGAGAGTCTAAAAATGTTCTCATCTATGTGTAGCCCACCCTTATCAAATATGTATAGGATGTGTCGATACACTAGTGTTATGTGCATAAATAACACTGACACATTAAAGTGATTGAATCAAGGCCAATGTGATATGAGTCGGTAGCGTGGCCGCTTTGTGAGACACATCTGAATGACCCAGCATATCATGACTGACTGTACAACGGTTATATAAATCACGATTGAACGAGAGCGATGGCAACTGTGCATAATTCAAAGGAACAAGACTAGCAAGATTTATCATGATTGCCATTCAAAACGGGGCTTTATGCAGGATCAACATTTTACTATTCCAAACATTTATGTGTGGATGTTTGCGAGTGTGTGCGCGCACGAATCATCGCGAACGTTCAACCTAGTGCGCGTGTGCGTACGAACACATGAGTGGCCACGCAGTTTTACTGTTGAGCACTTGAAATACAGTGATATGTTCTGCACGTTTGATACACACAAACACTAACACATAATACAATTCAATAAATGTATTCGTATGGAAACAGCATTCATAATATGTAAATACACATTCCTACAAATAAACCTTTTAGGAACTTTATGAAAGAGCAACACGATAATTATATTATCGGTTAACCTTGATAAAACAGAATATATATTTATATTTATATATACTAAAAGAACAGTTGTAAAATCACCATTACTAGAAATAGTTAAACTGGAAAAAAACACAAAAGATAACATTCCAAATAATTGCTCAAGTACTTTAGCTATTATAAATGGAACAAAACGATCGCTACCTCTTAATATAGAGAGTATCTTATATAGCGCATTGATACTGCCACGATTAAGCTACAGCCTAATGGGATGAAGCTACAGCCTAATGGGATGAAGATACAGCCTAATGGGATGAAGCTACAAATGTTATAGAATTAAAAACACTGCTAAAGAAAACTGTTTCAATTATACGTATATAAAAATATAACCATGCTCACAATGTTTTTATAGCTCATAAGTCAACAACATATCAAAATTATAAAACAAGATTAAAAATTGCATTATAAATTCACACATTACAAACCCCAAATTACAGGCTCTGGGGAAAGTGCGACTCTTACACGGGCTACACTGATCAGAGACCAAAGTTTTGTTGGCACTGAAGGTGGCGTGCAGGCGCGCTTGCTGACAGTATTGCTTTCTAGAGGGATGACATCGTTGTTATGCGTAGGGGGTTCAACGTCGGCGCGATGACATCGTTGTTAGACGTAGGGGGTTCAACGTCGGCACGATGACGTCGTTGTTAGACGTAGGGGGTTCAACGTCGGCGCGATGACGTCGTTGTTAGGCGTAGGGGGTTCAACGTCGGCACGATGACATCGCTGTTAGACGTAGGGGGTTCAACGTCGGCGCGATGACATCGTTGTTAGGCGTAGGGGGTTCAACGTCGGCGCGATGACATCGTTGTTAGGCGTAGGGGATTCAACGTCGGCGCGATGACATCGTTGTTAGGCGTAGGGGGTTCAAAGTCGGCGCGATGACATCGTTGTTAGGCGTAGGGGTTCAACGTCAGCGCGATGACATCGTTGTTAGGCGTGGGGGTTCAACGTCGGCGCGATGACATCGTTGTTAGGCGTGGGAGGTTCAACGTCGGCGCGATGACATCGTTGTTAGGCGTGGGGGGTTCAACGTCGGCGCGATGACATCGTTGTTAGGCGTGGGGGGTTCAACGTCGGCGCGATGACATCGTTGTTAGGCGTAGAGGGTTCAACGTCGGCTCGATGACATCTTTGTTAGGCGTAGGGTGTTCAACGTCTGCACGATGACATCGTTGTTAGGCGTGGGGGGTTCAACGTCGGCGCGATGACATCGTTGTTAGGCGTGGGGGTTCAACGTCGGCTCGATGACATCGTTGTTAGGCGTGGGGGTTTCAACGTCGGCGTGATGACATCGTTGTTAGGCGTGGTGGGTTCAACGTCGGCGCGATGCACATTTGCCGAAACCAAAATGACAGGAGGCGTCTGGAAAAAAATCTTGGCCGTCCTCGACGAACTTTACCCGCCCAAATGACGGGTGGACAGGCTCTAGATAAAGCCCTCATCCAAAGCAAAGGCCCAAATGTCAAGTGGACAAGGAAGCCATTGGCTTATCGAAAGTAAAAGAATTGTTCATCTATGTGTAACGTGGCCTCCGGGCTTAGATTGTAACCTAATGGTCGTCTGAAAATCTATACATTAATACACAAACTATTGGGGCAGTCTGACAGTATTTCCCCCCAGGCACCGATGTCTTCTCGCCTCTTTATATGCTCCTTCGCCTTCGTGCACTAGTGGCCTCTGATAAACCAATTGGCGATGTATTGAAGAAACATACAAGCAATTGGTTATAGTTATTTACTATTATGCTGTTCTACTGTCGGACAAAGAGAGAAACAGTGGCCGATTAATGGCCGAATTAAGTGTGAGCCACACACCAGATGGCGTGTTCGGGATTCCACCTAAATATATTAATACAGTAATTTTAGAGGCAATTTGGCAGTATCTCCTCCCAGACGCCGACATCCTCTCGCCTTTGTCTACATTCCTTCGCCTCCTTGCATCAGTGGCCTCTGCTCTACCAACTGGCGATGTATTTAAACACCCACAGAGGCAGTTATTTAGAGTTACTTACTAAAATAATTTTCTACGTGTCGGACAAAAATGGAAAAAATAGCCGAATTTTTGTCGAATTGAACGTGGCGACATAGAGGGGGCGCTACAATCACTATGGATTAGCGTCCTTAGTGCGGAGAAGAAATAGATTAAATACCACCTTCGACATGTCAGATTCCTCTTAAGGCAGATACCCCACTTTAAGGATTTTTTTATTTAAATTGAATAATTGCAGTAATCAGTTCATTCCATTATGTTATAGAGGTTTTGCTGAGTAAATAAGATATTTTCTCTCTTTTACCGTACCCCCGTTTCTGCGGCAACAAAAATAGCCAACATTTTAATTAAATACAGACACATTTGTAATCTTGGCCATGCTTTGTTGAATAAAAAATCATTGTTAACTGGCACATCACAGGTATTGGACAATAAGTATCCGCCGCGCGCTGCCTAGTTGTGGTAATTCTTTAGCTTACTAGAGAGGAATGTTATGTTCAATGCTAATTACCTCACTAGTGCCGTTTTGGGTTGCACTACGTGAAGTCGTGTATACCGTTAGCAACTCCGTATTTTTTTTACATCCACCCCGCTAAATAAAGATGTGTGTTTTGAAAACGGCTTTGTTTTTAAATGGCACTTGTTGGCCCACGACCAACAGAGAACACGACAGACGGGCAGTGATTAGGTGGTATCCGTTGCCACGTGGTAGAAATTGCACTTGGAGGGTTACAAATAAGTTCCGCAAGATGGCGCGACACCTACTGTGACTAAAAAGTCCGATCTTTGAGTGACAGTCTCTGTTACATATGCTACATGTTTAAACGGCTTGACGTAGAGGCGTGATAATCGATGGCATTTCTCTAAGAAACTCTCTTTCTCTGACCACTGTTCGCTTAATCTCTCCTCTGCCTTCTTGGTATCACTCCGCACAGCCTGCCGCCAGTTGCAGCGGTCTGTCGCAGCAGAACAACAGGAATCGATGTTGACTTGCGCAGACGTTATATATCGTTTGCAAGCGTCTCTTCGGAGCTACCCACCAAAGACGCCTCCTCCCCACTATTTTAGCAATGTTTGCAATGTGATAACCCAGGCCAGTATACGGAAATATATATATCGCCCTTATTGTTAATAGATTCCGACAACTATCAAATATATCACACATAGATTAGCGTTGTATGTAAATGGTTCATAGTAATGTTTCGAACAGTGACCCTATCATAATTATGTTCTAAAGTCAAAACTATTGAAAACATTTATACACACAATAATATCAAGTGAAATCAAGTGAGTTAATATTAGGAAGTAAGCGGCAGTGACAATGATTTTATTTTTCGCGTCGACGTCTTGCGGGGAATGAGGCCAGGTTACAACACAGGAAACAACCGAACTACACTAGTTACAATACGATAGAAAGCAATTACTAATATATACATATGTGTATGTGCGTGCGTGCGTGCGTGCGTGCGTGTATGTGCAGATTAGAATAAAACAGACAAAATTCACGACGTTTAATTTACGAATTAATGTACCAGTAATTATGCCAACATTCAACGTGCAAACGACATACATCAACACATGATCAAAGGAAGCATGTCGCCCCCCCCCAAAGGAACTTACACATAATACCTACAATTCACTGACATATTATGCCAGTCTATGTGACTACTGGCTAGTGTTTACAATCACACTGTATCGGTGGGGTGACTCTGTCACTAGGTCACCCTATGTGACCAACTCCACAGCAAAAAAATTTTCCCTACCTACAATGCAGGAAACCGCGCAAATACAATAGTTACAAAACGCTATATACAATACGGTGATCAATGCATACAACTCAGGTAAAGATACAATATTTACAATACGATACGGTGATCAATGCATACAACTCTGGTAAAGATACAATATTTACAATACGATAAAGTGATCAATGCATACAACTCAGGTAAAGATACAATATTTACAATACTATACGGAGATCAATGCATACAACTCTGGTAAAGATACAATATTTACAATACGATAAAGTGATCAATGCATACAACTCAGGTAAAGATACAATATTTACAATACGATACGGTGATAAATGCATACAACTCAGGTAAAGATACAATAGTTACAATACGATATATACGATACGGTAAAGCAAACTAAGATAGATACATTATACATTGTCACAATTTGTGCTACAATTTGTATATAAAACATCGTATCATACGAACCATAAATTAACTATTCTACAACACTTCTAGACACATGACTGTTCGTGGCGCATCGAGTGAAGTTTGTTTGAACAGGCCTCGGAATGGTGAAACTTTAATCAGACTTCATCATAATTCCTACAAATAGAAAATAACACTTCAATGCGTGATTATTGAAATATTAGTTGTGTTCATATTTTGGCCATTTTATACACCTACTATATATATATATATATATATATATATATATATATATATATATATATATATATATATATATATATATATATATATATATATATATATATATATATATATATATATATATATATATATATATATATATATATATGATAAAACAATGTAGTATTTAATCAATTTTAATCCACCTCTTATCCATGTTAAAAAGATACACGGTGCCGTGCCGTCGAGACATTATAACACATGTACAAGATACAGCGGTGCCGTGCCGTCGAGACATTAGAACACATGTACAAGATACAGCGGTGACGTGCCATCGAGACATTAGAACACATGTACAAGATACACGGTGCCGTGCCGTCGAGACATTAGAACACATGTACAAGATACACGGTGCCGTGCCGTCGAGACATTAGAACACATGTACAAGATACAGCGGTGCCGTGCCGTCGAGACATTAGAACACATGTACAAGATACAGCGGTGCCGTGCCATCGAGACATTAGAACACATGTACAAGATACAGCGGTGCCGTGCCGTCGAGACATTAGAACACATGTACAAGATACAGCGGTGCCGTGCCGTCGAGACATTAGAACACATGTACAAGATACAGCGGTGCCGTGCCGTCGAGACATCAGAACACATGCAGAAAGATCTTAAGTTGGATTCGACATTTGACAGATAGCCAGTGCAATTCTTTCAGAATTGGGGTTATATGATCACAGCGAGGCGTGACAGTGATACTTCTGGCCGCCATGTATTGGATGTGTTGAAGTGTATTCAAGTGTTCAAGTGGTAGACCAGCAAGCAGCCCATTCCCGTACTTTAATATGGACATGCCAAAAGCGTGGACTAGTAATTTGGTGGCATATATAGTAAGGTATCGCCGGATACGACTAATATTATGCAGGAGCATGTAGGCTGTTCAGCAGGTGGCGGTTATATGGTTTGTCATGCAGAGGGATGAATCGAATACAACACCAAGTTTACGAACATTAGATTATGCGTTCAAAGTTGTTGTTCCAATGGTTATGCGGATGTCCTTCATCAGTGGCAACTTGTGTTTTGTGCTGAACACCACAACATCGGTCTTCTCATCGTTCAACTTCAATCAATTGGCCCGCGACCATTTCCCGATATCTTCGAGGCAACTGCTCAGACGGTCTATTTACAACGCGCTCAAACACTTTAGAGACAAATGCCAGATTTGGGACAGGTCGATAGTTTTGCACCAATTCTGTATTTAGCCCAATATTCTTTATTGATGGCGATATGTGACCGGTGTTATATTGATCAGGACGTACATGATTTAGGTGGGGCATCCGTTGTTGTAGAGAGAACGACGACATCTCACAGTGGTTGTTTTTGTCTAATACGTCATCAAGTTGTGGCGCATTATTACTGGACAACTCGCTGCGAATACGGTTTATGTTTTCGGTGAAGAACGATGCAAATATCTCGGCCAAATTGGATTGTGACTCGTGTGTGGGAAGTTTAGTTAAGAAGAGTGTTCGCTGCAGCAAACAACTTGTTTGGCCTTTTCCAATGGCACGGGTATCTTTACTCTAGTAATGAATCTACTTACCACGTAAATCCTGTCACCATACTTCTTATGGAGCCGTTTACAGCAGTCACGTGATATGGAGCAATCGTAGAGGCTGAAAATGTTATAATATATATATATATATATATATATATATATATATATATATATATATATATATATATATATATATATATATATGATTCAGTCATAATAAATTAATTTAGTGGATTATGGAGATTACAAGGCACAATTACTATAACATCATTAACATTGCGGTTTAATTATAATTATACCTGTACAGTCATAAACTTGGAATGTTCTGCGTAACTTCTCCTAAAAACAGGTCCACGTATATTTATCTTGTAAAATAGATACCAAATTAGTGTACACTAACTCTATTAAAAAGTACTACTTTTGGTATTTTACACGCTTGTAAAACAAATTGGATAAGTAGTTCCAACTTAATATGGAACATACAGCTAATCTTATAGGTAGAACTAATTGATTAACACAATAATTACTAAATGTGTAAATATTGACGAAAACATCTAGGCCCTACTACTTACAATATTTTTAAACCTGATAGTTTCTTCAGTGTCTTTTTCACGTGACTTTCTATGGCGGACGATAATTTGTCGTTGCCCCAACAACTGTAAATAAACTTTAGCATCAACGTTTTATTTATGCAAGCGCGTTGGGAAGGTTAACTGCACGATATCAATGAACAGTAGCATACAATGTGGCGTATTAAATGTTATTAAATAAAATATACATAATAACATAAATAGCTTTTATTTACATTGCAACTAATCATATCAATGACGCCATATATAAGTCGTCTGTGAGTTGACAGGCGACCAATCTGAAAATAAAATATGTTTATCAACTGTTTCAGGTCCGACAACATATACTGGCATCAACATCGATTCTTCTAAAAAGTTACATATGTCAACTTGTAAAATACCATGACATGTATTTTAAGTAATTATGTATTGAAATAAGATATAACCTGTTAGTTGGCCAGATAGCGTGGATGTCTTTACTTGGCCATAGTTGCAGGACTTCCGATGGATGGACATAACTGGTTCTGATAAACTTGTATGTGTGTACATGACAAATATGGAGTGACCATATCTCTGCCACTAGCATACGTAATTAAAGTGTTGGCGAGAGTAGACGTACTGTGAATGGCATTGAACAACATGGATGAAAACACTTTATACAGAACAGACATATGCGAAGTGACGACTGGTATCTAAGCAGCCTATTTCAGAAGACGAGGAAGAGAGCGGAACTCAGAGCGAGAGCAGAACAACATATAATGCTATGGGCTGGCAATGGCCAGAAAGACTATGAGAAGTTAATAGTTTATAATAAATCTAACAGTAAGAGTTTATCTAACATCAGAAATATGTGCTTTGAGATGGTATGCTCTGTTTGTAACTCTGGTATGGTTAAAACTAAGAACTGTAAACGTATCTGGAATCGTCTGCATTGAACATCCTTTTAACTAAGAGAGACAAAAGTCTAATCTAGCATTTATCTTTGATCCACGTCACTGACGATGCACAACCAGAATGCTGATCAAAAGTAGGTGTTCTTAGCCAGTGATTAAGTGATTACGGAATATAAGATAATTGGGAGAAGTAAGGATATTGGTTAATGAATGAAGAATAGCGTATACGGAGAGAGAGAGAGAGAGAGAGAGAGAGAGGGATAGAGAGAAAGAGAGAGAGATAGGGATATATATATATATATATATATATATATATATATATATATATATATATATATATATATATATATATATATATATATATATATATATATACCCTTCAAACTGATATCATGACAAATTTGTGTTCTTACCCTAATTTGGTTAGTTGTGGCATTGCCGCTAATCCACGGCAGAGACTTTTCACGACGTTGATGTCGCCGAATACGTTGTCCAGACTCTCGTATTCGCCGACGCTGCTGAAGCAGCCGCCGATGCTGTAATAATGAAGACTACAGTGAACGGGGAATGTTCGACTTGTATATTAAATTGAAATTGCAGGTGAATCTTCCAACCTGTGAGTCAACCGACGATGACGTTATTAAATTTGATGAGACACAGTTAAAAGAAATGTTATCAGACCTTCGGTGAATATGTTCATCACGTTGGTAGATAATAATGTTCATGAAGTTTGTTGACAATAATGTTCATGAAGTTGGTAGATAATAATGTTAATGAAGTTGGTAAATAAGGAAAAACGTCTAATAAGTAAATCTCAATAGTTGTAAATAAAATAAAATCGTTTCTTCATTATTAAGCTTATTAACCATTTGTCAAGGAGTGAGAATGTCGGTTTCTGACACTGCAATGTGCTTTGAAAGCCCGCCAAATTAGTTATCTGCGGTGTGCTTCATACAATCGGAAAAAAATGCAATTATAGACACCAAAACAAAACAGTTTGAGAGAAGGAAGCATTGTTGTTGGTAAAATGACGTCACAGACGGAAATAAGAATACTCTAGCTAATGTCACTTTGATGACAACAATATGTCAGCGTGTGCATGGAAAATTGTATTTGTTATTTTATTAGAATAAAATATGTACAGAAAGTGCGATATAATTTTTTTTACATGAAACGGATGGCTAATGCGAAAGCGTTGATAGCTCTGTTATATTCAATTAGGGCCGTTATTCAGCTCTAAAAATGAGGTGCGTAGGAGGTTGCCCAACAAAACAAACAGGTAGGAGGTGAGACACTGTAGGAGGTTGCCCTACAAAACAAAGAGGTAGGAGGTGAGAAACTGTGGGAGGTTGCCCTACAAAACTAAGAGGTAGGAGGTGAGACACTGTGGGTGGTTGCCCTACAAAACAAAGAGGTAGGAGCTCAGACACTGTAGGAGGTTGCCCCACAAAACAAACAGGTAGGAGGTGAGACACTGTAGGAGGTTGGCCCTACATATGGTGGTGCGGAGTTTCACTCTCAAAACATATCGGAGATGGGAAGTTGAGACCATTTTTACGCACCCTCACTATTTGCCGGCCACACTGACTGCGTTGCTAGAGTATTTCCTGGTCAACGATACGCGCGCGTGGTGCATGATTACACCTGTGTGCACTTCACCATTCCATTATACATAATAATAATAATAATATAATAATAACTTAACTCAATATTGCTTCATACAATTGTTTTACCTAAAAACAATTTCAATAAGTTAAACGGTAAAAGGTAAAATTCATTTTTAAATGTCAGTTATTCAAACAATATTCTTGATGGAACACGAATGTTTTCACGGCTGCCGCCGAACCAGATATAGCAGACTGTCACTTGTGTCTACTTACTTTAAGGTGGTGACATGTTTACTTACTTTAAGATGGTGACATGTTTACCTACTTTAAGGTGGTGACATGTTTACTTACTTTAAGGTGGTTACATGTTTACTTACTTTAAGGTTGTGACATGTTTACCTACTTTAAGGTGGTGACATGTTTACTTACTTTGAGGTGGGGACATGTTTACCTACTTAAGGTGGTGACATGTTTACCTACTTTAAGGTGGTGAATTTTACCTACTTTAAGGAGGTGACATGTTTACTTACTTTAAGGTGGTGACATGTTTACTTACTTTAAGGTGGTGACATGTTTACTTACTTTAAGGTGGTGACATGTTTACTTACTTTAAGGTGGTGACATGTTTACCTACTTTAAGGTGGTGACATGTTTACCTACTTTAAGGTGGGGACATATTTACCTACTTTAAGGTGGTGACATGTTTACCTACTTTAAGGTGGTGACATGTTTACGTACTTTAAGGTGGTGACATGTTTACTTACTTTAAGGTGGTGACATGTTTACTTACTTTAAGGTGGTGACATGACGAGCCTCTCCCGAACAAAGGAGACACACCAGGTCCGGCAGTGTGGACGCGGTTATCACACCACTGAGATTCAACTTTCCGTCAGACACGAACTCGGATGACACCTCACGCCACAGCATCGGTTCGTTGCAGTCACGCAGAGATCGCATTACTCGAAGCGCCCGTCGCTTCTTGTCTTCGTTCGTTTCTCCTTTCACTGTACAAGTTAAACACGTGGCCGGGTGCAGCTTATTACAGTAAGTTTTGCTAATTTAATAATAATAATAATAATAATAATAATAATAATAATAACAATAACAACAATAATAACAATAATAATAACAACAATAATAATAACAATAATGCTGGTTCTTAATACAGCGATTTTAACTAAACAATTCCAATGAAAGTGCTTCAAAATACGTTAAGCTAACCATAAAATAACTATAGGCTATGTGTTTGGAATATTCAACACAGCTAGTAGATACTATATAAAAGTGTTAAAATACAGTTTAAATGAATAAAATAATAAATAAAATAATAGAAAGTAATATGGTGTACATTAGACAAGAAGTATCCATATCGAAAAAGGAATTGACGGCCAAGTAAATATGTTTTATGTTGGTTTTGAAATGCCATTAAGGTTACTACTGAGCGAACGCATTTGTGCAATTCGTTCCAAGTCAGTGAGAACGTCACGTGTCACGGCAAAGTTACATTGTCCAATTGTTTTTATTGAAATTGTCACATTCATCAGCATGCCGTGTCAACAATGACTAAACCTAATATTGTCTTCTCTTAGACATTATTTGCAAAAAATATTCATGTATTTCTGTTTAGGTGTAGTACACTCTGCACAATGTTCACACAGCTTACGATAATATAGACATTTGTTTTATAATAATTTAAATTGTTCACTTGCACAGATAATATACCTGGTTGAGCTTGTTGTTTCAGTTTTATTATCAGCTCATCTCGTGCTGAAATGTGAAACGAATACTAATTAGTTTCGTCGCCATCGTCGTTATTTTTATCGTGACCTAAATCGGCATCACAAATATTACTGTCGTGTGTTTGTGACACACGATCTATCACTAGACGGGGTCTGCGTTTATAGAATAGTTCGACAGGCCGCGTGACACTGACACAGGACTATACGTGAGTGGCTTCGACGTGACGTCACGTTTACCCTACATGAACTCACTGTATCACACGTAGTAGGCAATTCCGAAAAACGCACAAATCGACATGACCACGTTGAGAACCTTCTACGGTGCTAAGTGTGTCAATTGGGCAGCCTTTACGTTAGACATGTGCACAAATCTACATGACCACGTTGAGAACCTTCTACGGTGCTAAGTGTGTCAATAGGGCAGCCTTTACTTTAGACATATACATGATACTATTGTCAACACGTTATGGTACAACTAGGGATTTATCAACAATATGATTATAGACCAAGTACAAAGACACAACATCAAATTACAAATATATTACGTTTTCTCAGCATTAAGCATTTCAAAATTAATCCACCATTTAGCAATCAGCATTGTCATTACACAACAGTCTTGTGCTGAGTATTAAGCCCGGCATGTAATATTTTTCAAGCACTGCTAGATAACGTACGACGAGGCTTGACGCAACAAAACTGACACGTATCGGCGTCGTAAGACCGCGTACACGTTACGACGCGACGCGACTCGAGCAGTCAGAATCGCTACAACAATAAAACATCCAACTGTGTCGTGTCGGGTCGTAGCGTGTGTGTCGTGTCGGGTCGTAGCGTGTGTGTCCGGCTTTAGTCTTACACGTTACGACGTGACTCGAGCAGTCAGACTCACTACAACAATAAAACGTCTAACTGAATCGTGTCGGGACGTAGCGTGTGTGTCGGGCTTTAGTCTTACAGAAGGCGTAACTTACGAGAAATAGTCGTACGTTTGGCTATTGTTCCATGGCTGACCTCTTCTTCTGGAAAACAATTATATAATTGGTGTAATATGCACGTATGGTGTAATATGCACTGTATGTGTGAATAATTAATAAAACAAACCCTAAACCCATTTAAAGGAAACAAAAGTCATGGTTTTGGGTATATGTGCCTTCAAAAGTTACTATAGTATTACCATTTGCAACTACAATTAAGAACATCACGTCAGTGGTTTACTGGGAAAACCTTGTTGAACACACATCTTAATTTCATGGGCCGCACCATACTATTAGATAACCATACGACACGAGTGTCAAAGTCTAGCCAAATTTGCTCGCCAAATTAAATATATATATATATATATATAAATATTTGCGATACGGTTATGCTGTTTATGTCCAAACTCAACTTATGTAACACATGTTGGCGTTAGTTTGCTAAACTAGTCCTCTTTCTAGCCAAATAACGCGTTTGTGTGAGACGTCACAGTAGTCTATGTTACCCGATTTTTAACTTTTGAACCGCACGTGCGTTTATCGGTCTCGCTGGTTAACACGTTCAGTCAACTGGATAAATGACCAGAATCTTCCACTTTTAGAACACATTCTGAGTAAACCAGTGGCTAGATTTTAGTTGCACAAGGTTAATTATTATCAACTCTTATAGGTGCATAGCCCCATGACTGAATTTTTTTAGCTTTAAGTAACATAAATAACATGAAAAAAAATTAAAATCCAGATATACAATGACAAGTGCAATCAGGTTGGTCATCACAAGCAGTTGATCGTTGACCAGTAGCGTGTTTTGAAAAAAATGAGTACTTAACAGTGACGTCATAATTTCTGTGAAAAATCTACTGACTACGAGCTAGTTATTGTGTGAGTAATCTATGGTCAGCAGAATTATATGCACGCAAAATTGGGATGGAAGTTGAACATTTCAAATCTATGTTCACCGTATTCACAATAATTATGTGCACATAGTAAAATACAGTTATTGCACGTGGAAGTGGTTTAATATATGTTGGTAATCAATTTATAACTCACACGGTTAACGAATTACATGGATACTGATTTCTGCTGTATGTAGAACCACGTATTCAGTAAACTTCCAATGTAGTTTTCATTTGCACTGTACGTGAGATACAAACAAAATATATGATCTGCGAAGAACCATTGTAAAACAGACCTTGCTTTCTCTGCTCCTCAACCTTCAAGATCTTTATTTGTTCTTTCAATTGCTTGACGTCGTCTGAAGCATACCAACCAGTTAACATGTCATCGTCTACAACTGACATATTCCCACACCCAGCAACAAATAAAACCATTAGGTCAAAAATTAACGCGACGATGATACTTCTGTAAATTTTATCTGCTTTTATTTTATTAATAATACTTATATGTTTTAGTGAACATTTGTCTCAGGATTCACATCATGTAAAAGTGCTGGTAAAGTGATTTAGTTCTTGATTGATGCGACCCTATGTCTAAGTCAATTTACAACATGATGAAAATACAAATATATCTGTCATTCTAGGACAAACAGTCATCATGGTTTCATTGGAAATAGCTATGCGTATATTTCACTGTGTTCACTACTTAGTTATAGTAATGTTTACCTTCATGTTTGTGCTTGTAAGTTTCTATCCATTCCTTTGTATGAAGTTGTATTAATGTTTACCTTCATGTTTGTGCTTGTATGTTTCTAATTCTTCCTTTGCCTTAGTTAAATTAATGTTTACCTTCATGTTTGTTCTTGTATGTTTGTATGTTTATATTTCTTCTTTTGTCTTAGATTATGTTAATGTTTACCTTCATATCTGTGTCTGTACGTTTCAATATCTTCCTTTGTCCTTCCTTCTTAGATCCTTCATCGCAAGTGGGAGTTGTTCTGAAACGAATTCATTCATGTTCCATATCCACGCTACAATAATGTCTAAAAATCAACACATTGTATGAAACTACACTGTCGATCGTTACCCTCAATTGTATTCTTTATTCATAATTATTATTGTTGACTTCGCCAATTTCTAATTAGTTGCACGATACTTTAGAATATTTGTAGTTACTGTTTTATTTGTCGCAATATAAGTATGGTTTAGTCTTTAATAATACACAAAGTTTGAATCCAAGATACTGCAAAGCAAAACTTACCATGGATGTTCCGTGGGTCGTCAGTCTCATCACTCGAGACTTCTGCTTCATCACGCTGTTGGACGTTGTCTGAAGAATAATATGTTGACGTGACATTAATGTTTAAATATTCCGATCCGGCTAAAGTGGACTGGACAGGTGGAACGAATGAAAAGAGGGGAACGATTAACGAAACGATTGGATGCCCTTCGAGTAGAAGGTAAAATGAGAAGAGGAAGACCGAGACTGAGATGGGGGGACAGCGTGAAGAGAGGTTTGGCGGGAGTGGGTGGGGAGTGGAGATCAAGAGCGACGGAAAGGGGTGTGTGGACAGTGGCGTATTTAGGAGGGAGGTCATTGGGCCATGACCCAACTTTGACTTAAATTGTCCGATTTGGTAGCATGGGTGACTAGGCGAGATCCTAGACACGCCGCTGGGAGGGGAGACAGCGTAACGGAATCAGTAATGAAGACAAACAAACGACGTATCGGTGCCAGCCTCACCCGGACAAGGACAGGGGCAAAGAGAAGAGCAACAGTTGCTTAATTTATCAAAATTATGTAAGTTACTTAGGTAAATATTACCGAGATATTATAATTTCGTAAGTATTGGTCATTCATCCCTGAAGCACATCGAGTGTCCAAGTTGTTACTCCTCTAAGGTAGTTTCCGTGAACTTATAAGCATTTTCTTTCTTGGTTATTATTTATATAGTTAAATCATCAAATGTATTAATATATTTGAAAATAGTTATCTTTAATTACCGCTACATAACATGTGTCTGTTGTTGCACTCGCTATTGTTCTGTTCTGTTGGCGTAACTCTACGTTGGTGTGGCAAGCATTTTCCCAAGAACACAAATGTATTTAGAAAATACGGAAATAATATCAACTGATAGTAAGTATACAGAAAAACAAACGGAAGCATTCAGCTTATTATTTGTAACAATATACCATCATCATCATAGGTGTTATTCGACAGTATTTCGATAAGGTGTGGACAACGCTAAATTTAAGACAAATCGTCATACCTATTCCAGGGCGCCTGGACTGCATGACTTTGGGGCGAACCACTTGTTCTGGAACACATATGTCTCGGTGTAGTGACTTTCTCTGTCTGTATTGATTAGTAAACGCCTTAACAAGTGTATTTAATAATACATTTTTTTCTTTGGTATACTGCCATATCCAAACAGCACATTAAACATTGAGACATCCCATAATTAATTAACAAACACACAAATATATTAAAATAGTATTAGCAATAAGAATTATATAAAAATTATACACACAATAAATCTAAAATTATTAAATAAAAAATAACTAAATAAATATATTAAAGTGCTACTGGCGTGTTGTAAAATAAATACCTGTTATAATAAAATAATTAAGTAACGTTATAATAAAAAAATAATAATAAACAATTAATTAATTACAAAAATAATAAATAATAATAATTAATTAATACAATAAATATAACTAATAAATAATAATAAATAAATTAGTGCACTTAATCAATCTAAGTGACTGAAATGACAATAATTAGTATCCACATACATACTTATATTTGTAACTGGATCCATCCTAATGAATAATTGATTAGTATCGTTTATTGACATTCACATGTTTTATGGGTGACGTGATCGGATCATTATTAAGGATATGCTGATTAGAGCTGGTCTTCAGATAAACACTGTCTGGACAACATAAATGTAGTAGAGATAACGAGAATGAAGAGTAATCATTTTAGATATATTTTCATGGAAAGTGTATTACTTAAAGATGTCCACAATAACTATGTGCATATATAAAAAAAACATTAATCGCAAACAGATGTGGTCGATCATATATCTTAAAATCCATTTTTGCTCACACAGTCTATATATGACATTGCTACTGATTTCCAACTGTAGAACTACGCAATAAATAAACGTCCAAAGTAATATTAACTTGCACTGCTTACCTCGTGGTTTCTGTGTCTTGTGTGATACAAACAGATATGATCCACGAAGCACTTCTGTAAAGCTTACCTGGTTTCTGTGACTTGTCCTCCAAGACCCTTATTTGCTCATTCAACTGCTGAATGTCCTCTAAAGCATACCATTTGACATGTCATTGTGCAATAAATGACATCTTACTGTATCATTAATCTCTTTTTGTTGCGTTCAGACCTCAAAAGGCATCAAGGCTATAGTGGGATTGATTCCGACATCAATATATCCCCAGACTATTTCTGTCGCAGTAACAGTTTGATGATATATATATATAGTTAAACACAATTTATTTAATATGTCCACTACTTACCTTCATATTTCTGCTTCCACGTTTGTAGCTCTTTATTTGACTGTTTCAGTTCCTCCCTCACAATTCGGAGTTGCTCTGAAACGAATTCATTCCTATATGATATCGTATATTTTATGTCCGCCCTACACCAACTTCTTTCGCCCGATTTATTCCCCATAGGGAGTGTCCGCTCGGATCGTCGTCCACACTGCAGTAATATATAAACATCAGTAAGTTATAAGTTACCTGTAGATGTTCATGTGTGGCCAGCTCGTCATGAAATTATCAATATTTTCTTTCTGTGGTGTTATTTTGTCACAAAAATCTGACCCATTTATATGTACGTTTCCTTAATTGCTGCTACAAAATGTGATTATTTCGGTATTATGGTTGCTGCTGTGTTCTGTTAGAGTTATGTTATCTTTCCACTTAATTAATGAACATGTTGTTCAGAAACAACGCTTAATATTGAATGTGCAATTAATGTACAAATTAACATAGGAAGAAAGATATACCAAATACAACGACTAAAATAGTATTGTTGCCAAAGACGTGCACCCGATACTGAACATTTTCGAATTTCGATTTTCGAAAATTCCATTTCGTTTTATTTGTAGCATCAACAAATTAGTATACCACATAATGAAGACAATGGCACGGTGACATCCAGAAGACAATGACACGGTGACATCCACTACTCACCGTGTCTGACTAAATCGACCACGTCCATCAGCTCTAGATGAGTCAATGTCCTGATCAATCCACCACTCACCGTGTCTGACTAATTCGACCACGTCCATCAGCTCTAGATGAGTCAATGCCCTGATCAATCCACCACTCACCGTGTCTGACTAATTCGGCCACGTCCATCAGCTCTAGATGAGTCAATGTTCTGATCAATCCACCACTCACCGTGTCTGACTAATTCGACCACGTCCATCAGCTCTAGATGAGTCAATGTTCTGATCAATCCACCACTCACCGTGTCTGACTAATTCGACCACATCCATCAGCTCTAGATGTGTCAATGTCCTGATCAATACACCACTCACCGTGTCTGACTAATTCGACCACGTCCATCAGCTCTAGATGAGTCAATGTCCTGATCAATCCACCACTCACAGTGTCTGACTAATTCGACCACATCCATCAGCTCTAGATGTGTCAATGCCCTGATCAATCCACCATTCACCGTGTCTGACTAATTCGACTACGCCCATAAGCTCTAGATGAGTCAATGCCCTGATCAATTCATCCAGCATCACGATCACGTTGGACCTGTTCTTAGAGTTCTTACGCCACTCGACCAATATTTCGTAAAGGATGCGCCAAGTGTTTCCACGGTGATAATTTTCCAGTCTTTGAATACATGCAGGCTCAACTTCAAGGAGTAAACGAAGTTGGAAATATACATTTCCGAGTATGTTGCACACTTTCGTCAATAAAGCGCCCATGATCAGCTCTTCAGGAAAGAAAATCAGAACGTAAGTCATCACAGCTATATTGTATATCAAGCTGAGTTATAAAACACTTAAAATGAGTACCTGTAGTATCCACGTTTAACACAATAAATATTAACCGCATCTAAATCATTTAGTAAATTGCTACGAATAAAATGTATCTGGCGAGTATATTTCACAAAGTTTATATTGAATTAAACATGAAACGGATATCATTAAAATACCAGAAAAAAATTAAATAGAGTTAGAGAGCAATTATGGAACGTATAAAGGCCGACTCACACGAGCGATTAATTGTTTGATAGATCGGGCGACACAGTGTTGACCAAACGCAACCTTTCTTGATAGTAACAAGAAACGTTGTGTTCAACTGCTTGGGCGACAAGTGTCGCCCGACCATGCGGACAAACAGTCGCTCGTGTGAACGGGCCTTAAATATGTTCTCCTTCACCAACAGTGTTCTCACCTGGCTCGTTGGTTTCGACCGTCACGTTGCCGGCAGCAGCTCCAACCTCTTGCCTCCTACCATCATCTGGAAAAATAATTAAACTATAAGAATGCTGTGATATGTATTCATTCGATAATTTTGTGACTTTAAAAGACAAACGTGTAACCATTTATACGACTGTAAGGTTATAATGCGTGCATATTTCATTCAAACAACACACACGAAAGCACGCACGCACAGACGCAATAGCAGTCAAATAGAGTGTGCCTAGTGCTGGAAACTAACTATTGAGTATCGACAAACACGTCCAGGCAATATTCCAAATATAATAGAATAGAAACTAACACACACGCGAACCCACGCTCACTCGCTCGCACGTACGCACTCACACACGCACACG